>DWTO01005433.1:0-10750 GCA_018244755.1 Jemadia pseudognetus
CCCGATGCATGGCGATAGGCTCACCACCTATTCCATAATGGGACGTAAACGTAACCGGTGACACGTGGGAGTGTTCTACATTCCTCTGCCCACCTCTTCGGGGATTACAGACGTGAAGTTACGTAATTACTCATTCTTTTTAACATGATCTGAAATTCCAAAAGAATAAATGGGTTGGCCAAGAATCTTATAGTACAAGTTCTAACCCACGAAAAACATTTTATGTACCTATCACAAATTACCGATATGAACTTTTCTCTATTAATGTCTTATCATAATATCTTATGCGCAGCCAAATTCTTCACTCTACATTGTCTGAGTGGCAAAGTTGATATTTCAAATTATAAACTAATAGAAAGCATAAAGATACTGCAAATAAAAGTATTTTAATTATGTTCCTTTTATTAATCTACTAAGAACTTCTTACACTGGGAATAGAACATCTCACTCGAGAAGTACTAATTATGCCGAAGATTCAAAAATACGACAAATTGCTTGGACGCAGTAATAGGTAGTACTATCCATTCTCATTTTACGAACTTCAAAATCATATATGGATTAACAGGTTTCAGCTGTTCTACCCCAGGCTGGATGTTGTGATTCAGTAAACAATACCAAATTTCTAGTTAAGACAACCAGAAAAACAAATTTTACCGCTTATAACAAGACGCTTATAATTTTCCGTGTCGGGGCGAAGTAAATGTACATCCCGCGACCCCATGCCGCCATCCAAGGTGTCGTAAGAGGCGACTAAACTCGGCGCTGTCAAATCGCGGTATGACGCGCTACTGATGATGATGTTTATGTTAAACAGCGCGCATTAAACTTCAAATTTTCCTCACATTAATGTATACGGGTACAATGAAATTCTATAAAAACATATTCATTTAAAAATGTAAACGAAAAATTTTTCACGCCTTTCAGTGTTATTAAAAAAAAACAACAACGCGCAAAGGACCTTAGTGTACCAATTAAAACAAAATGGCAAAAACTGGAAAAAGTGGCGCCTAATTTGAAAAGTTAAGTCTATGTATACTCAAATGGAACAAAAATGAAGCTCGCGCCTAACCGCGTTGAATAACATAATGACAGCCCGTAACACGACAATTCCATTCACGCAGGGTTGTCACATATTAGCATATGTACATAGACGTCAGTCGCGCGGGAACTGTGTTTGAATTGCACACATTTTGTCCCGCCATTTTTATTAATTAAAATCTTTTTTTTTCAACACAAACGTTTTGAAAGTTATCTTAATGGAAGCTTCCAAATTTAACAGCGCGTTGATTACGTGAAACGCCCGGTTTTCGATGTGCTGACGCGTTCAGTTATTGTGTGAATTTATTGAATGAAGAAAAAAGGCACGTATTACGGGTAAGGTTTTCATTTTAAGCGTAAACCTGAGCAAAGTCCACAAGTAACGTTTGACTGGGTTATGTAATGAACTTTACTTTCAATATGCAACATTTGGCTTTTATATAAAAATGTGGGGGATTTTAGTTAAAATAAATTTCACCTCTGTTTTTAACTTCGTGTACTTAATAACTGCCCTAGTTTTTGTTTCTGCAAGGGAAGAAATTGTTAAGGTGTAAAACCATGTACACAGTGCTGCTGAAGGAAGTAATGAAAGGTGTAATTATTTTTTGTTATGTGGTAGGCAGATGTACTTAGCCACTATGCGTTCTAACTCAATGATAACTCGATTAACTTTTGGTCGGCATACGAAGCCGTTCCGGGTTCAACTCCGAGCCGTCTGATATTCGAATGATCATTTTTATTTTTATTATCATTATTATTTTTTTGTTTCTGTTTGTCTCATATGTTCAGTTATAGTTATTTTTTATTCTGTTTTATTCTTTATCATGTGTCTGTCCCTATTTTTTGGGCGAAATAAATATGCTTTTCTTTCTTTCTTTTCTTTCAAAAATTTACACACCTGTTCCGAATGGTACATCTGACCATTATTATATTATACTATGTACATGTATTAAACAATATATTACACGGTCCACTTTCCAAACAAATCTTAACCTCGAAGCATCGAAGCGAAAGCGCAACGAAGCACATTGTGACAGAATATGGTATTCCGCGTCCGTCCGCCGAGCGACGAGGTATGAAAATATTCCAATAGAAGCGAAAGCGTCTTCAGAGTAAATAAAAATAGAAGAATATACCAAGACCCCTGGGACAGCCAATAACTCAGGATTTGAATCTGCGTGGGTATGAAAATACCGCTATATTTACAACACCAATGCATTCGAGATAAAGTATGATTCTATCGTAATTTGTAATTTAATTTGAAAATTCAATATATTAAACTTCGTACCTATATCAAAGACTTGATATGACATTGTGTAAAGTGAACACCACTAAGAAAATTTAATTCCGACAAAAACTTAACATTAATACATTTAATATTACTCTATTGTAAAAATATTATTTTTTATCCAAATTTTATTATTTGTTCTTGATTATTCAAAGAAAATTAATTTTTAATCCAAAGATATTTCTACAAAAAATACTACTAAATATAAACGAAGCTTTACAAGCACAGCTTTACTAGTATTCTCGGGATCAATCATGTTACAGACACAAGAAGGAAGTACACACACACGAAGACAAGGCTGGTTGTTGGTCCAGTGGTTAGTGGTTTTGGCTGTTGAGCCGGAAGTTGTAGGTTCGGTTCCCACCCAACAAACGTTTTTGTAATGGAGTACGCCTGTTTCATCAATGTTTCGGAATCAAGTTATCTACAAGTATCAGGGTTTAGAAATGTATATGTGTGTTCATGTTACCTATTACAGACCCTGTCTAGTTGGTGTTCAAATCGCCGCGTATGAGCTTTTTAAAATGTCAATAATAATTAGGCACTATATGAAATAATATGTAAATGAATGAATGAATGCCTCAAAGGTGACGGTCGTCAATCTATATTGTTTATGTTTAATAATTATATGGTAACACACCGCTTTTGAAATCCCTCGAAACATTTCCGCAGCTATTTCCAACTAAAATTTACACTTGACAACTTCAGACTGAGTCCTTGGGGTGGCAATACACCATGTTGTACCAGCTTCAATTATATTAAAGAATGCATACATATTTGTATTGGCAGTAGTCAGCCCTTACATTAGTAAGGATACATTTCTGATACAATGATAACACAAAAAATGTTTTAACAAATAGTTGTATTGACTCAAACAAACAAAATGGTCTATAATACATTACTTGGATTTCATTAAATACGAGTATGTAACAAAATTTTGTAAGCCCGCGAGCCTCAGGATTGAAAACAAAGATAATATTTTCATAACTTCCAGTTAATTACAATAAACGTGTTTTATAACTTCGAATATCAGCTAAAAATCAGGTATTGATTGGAGCGATAAAATCCATTGTTCAAAGCTATACCGGTAATCGTGTACCGATTACCCGACCCGACGTATCTATAACGTTTTATCGATAAAAATGCAAATGTTTTTTCAAGACCCTCTCCCTGGATTCGCGTGATTGGACGCCCCGAGCTCCGGGAGTAGCATTAAACTTTACTTGGGAAAACCTTTAGATATTTTTAACAGTTACTGTATATCAAGTGTGTGCAAATATTTCATCATTTGTGTGTGTATTCCATCATTCATGTGGGTGAAAATATTGTATCTGTTTCAGTCATCAGCATAATTCAAGTTCATTATCACTTAATAAAGATGACAAATTTAATTATAATCAAGTTTACATTGGGGCCGTTCTTCGCTTATTGCATAGAGCGTTTATCTACTGCCTTCACATAACATCATCCCACCTAGCCTGGGGGTCGCTTATTGGTGCCAGATTTGTGACTAGAAGTATACTCAGTCTTATAATAATGATGTGAGTTATTGCAAATACACACATACACATACGAACACACACACAAATGCTCCGTCATATTCTAGATTGTTTCAGCGATAAAAATGCAAATACCATTTCTTAAGGACCCTTCGTAACGCGGTTGATTACGCTCCGAACTCCTGGCGTCACTTGAGAACATCGCTAGATTTTTGCATTGTTTGAATTGACGAAGAGTTTTTTCCATTTAAATATCTCATTTCTTTTAAGATCACTAACAAGTAATAATTACAAATTCACCCTATATTAATGTACGATCATTTAACTGGTGGTAAATTATGTTTTATTCGTCAATACTCTACATACGAATTAAATGTCCAAATTATATTTGGTGCGCTTGTCACATCCTGTAGGCCCACAACAATGCAAAAATTGCTGCATAACGGCAGAATAGAAACGTGTACGGAACCTCCTCCATGTTCAAAAGACCGTAGAAATAACTAGAAATTCTTATGTACATATACGTAAATTGAATTATATTATAAAGTTTACTAAACGTTACTAACTAGTGAAACGTGGGAGTGTACTATACTCTCATCTGCCTACCTTTTCAGGAATTACAAGCGTGATGTTACGTTTTTTTTTATTTATACATATACATGGCATGCATGGCAATAGGCTCACCACCTATTCCATATTGGGACGTAAACGTAACTGGTGAATTGTGGGAGCGTTCTACACTCGTCTGCCTACCTCTTCAGGGATAACAGGCGTGATGTTACGTTTAGTTGCATACATTTTGTTTAGTAACCAAATATTTCAAAGACGCCTGAGACAAGCCAGCCTCTAACACGTTAACGTTATTCAGGGTATCAGCAGCTTTTCATGCCCACAAATGCCTTTGGCAGTGTCTTTGTCAGGATTGAAATCTGAGTAAGCCTCTTTACTTTACTCGGCGTGACACAGTGAATTGTGCGGAAAATATGAGCGTGGCATAATATGGGTTGGCTTAAATGCATCGGATAATATAAGTACCACGCATCATTAAAATAACAGCGAATACCTAATTACTGACTGCCTCGTTGGTCAAGTGGTTGCAAGCTGATGATGGGGAGGTCCCGGGTTCATATCCGTCAAGGGCCGGTATTATAGGATTTTTGCTACTTAGAATCTCTATTTATAATTTCTAGTAATGGCTCGAAGTCTGCATTTGACTCTCAGTGGATGGCAATAGGCTCACCACCTATTCCATGATGGCACGTATGTAAAACATAACTTTTGAAACCTGGGAGGGTACCTACTACACTCCTCTGCCTACCTCTTTGGTGATTGCAGGCATGATGTAATTTTTTCCTTCATTACTATCCTGGGGTTATGAAGTGGGCAATGAAATAATACGTACATATATAACCGTATCATTCATTAATTTATTAATATGCAAAGTCCAAATATAATTTAAATAGTAAATAGAGTTGTCTTTTGATATAAAATAAAATACACCTTATCCTAGTTTTCGATGTTACAGAAAAATATTCCATATTGCTTTAACTTGGCCATATACCGATAAGTATTTTACCTTTAAATAACTATATAACATGAACAATGTAAAAAAAACATATAGTGAATTAAACTTATAAAAGTAACCAACTATAAAAGGGAAACAAGGAAAACAAAATGTATCAGTGGGCTCAGATGTTGCAATAAATAGACTCCGGCGCTTGCCTCCAAACAGATTTATCTGTTCAGAGATTATGCCGAGCAGGACTGCGACATAAAGCTGTTTAAGCCAACTTCGGTTTAAATATTTATGAAATGTTCCGGATAAAGCTGAACTCTAACACTATGTATTACAAGCGACACTGAAGAAAATAAAATTCTGTACACATTTTCATCTGGAATTATTTACAGATTAAATATCTACCATCTGTGACAGTCTAGTGGTGCAGACGCCAGGCTTTTTTTATTATCCCTGGTACTGTCATAAACGAAGTTATGTGCGTTTTCAAGACGATGAATCACTCACTACAACGTCGAGGGAAAACGTCGTGGGAAACCTGCATAGTTTGGAGTTGTCGGAAGTTCTTTCCAAGTTGTATGTAGTCTGCAAACATGAACTTGAACAGACTGGTCGCATATCACCCTAAATTTCATTGACATTGAAAGGACTCAAGTCCCAGAAGTAACATGACAATATTCTTGATCCCGATAACGATGGTGATCATTTACAGAAACCGCTTTGACTAGTTCAAAGCCGCTTCAATGTTCATCTCAAGCCATTTATACGCAAGCAATCAGTTATTAATCAGCTATTAAGCAAGCACAGTGTGCTAATTGCCACAGTCTGACATTACCTACAACACAAATCATTACAATGCAGAACTAGGTAATAGTACAAGTGAAAGCTTCGTAAATTCGCAAAACTACCAGAAAACGTATGCAAATAGTGACCACGAGTATGCAATATCATTAACACTTTTATGTTTTAAAAGTCTTTTAGTGTCAATGAGACAGCACAAAATGGAACTAAATAAGTGTTATTTAGTTATTGAGTACTACGAAATAAAATTACAAAACTAATATGTTGAAGCATTATTATTATTTAAGAAGGCAACATTTTATTCATTTCATAGATAGGTACATATTGTCACGTATAGATATAAGAATGAAATCAGGGATTTCAAGGAGCTATGGTTGCGATAATCTTCTTTCCTCAGTTGACATACAGGTTCGCCTTGTAAAGGCGATTTGATAGAAGTACGTACGCTAAGTCCACCTCTTCCGACTTTACAATACTCACTTGCCTCACAAATTTTTTGTAATTGCATTTAATATGCATATAAAAACAACTTATTACAAGTTATTCAGCTACTCGTATACATTTTATCGTAATCGCTGGTAAAGCAGTTATACATAAAAACATTTTATACCATTACAGATACTCCAAAATAATGTTTTTACATTTGCCAAATGGCCCGTACAATCACCAGCGTTGTAACGGACCTGCTGTACCAGTTACGATGAACGAAAGCGAGCTAAAGACGGATTGTGCCGGAAACCTTGTCATTCAAGATAAATATGTAGGTACATAAACAACATTTGAGATTTAATCACAGAAATGTAACATTTAATTTATTAAACATTTTTTGTATATTACATAAAGATGTTTAGGAAATATAATATCATAGCAAAATTCAACATATATAAAATTTACAGAAACTAATTCAGTAAAACGCAATTTCACGCCTGTAATCCCCGACGCGATAATCAGATGAGAGCAGTAAACTTCCACGTTTCAATATAATTTTACATTACCCTCAAAATGTTTAAAGCCCACAATAACAAATCAAATTACAATTGGTTATTAATTAGAAGCGTTATTACTATTGCATGAGACACGCAAATTTTCGTTACCTCTGCATCACTGTAATACAGTTCGCGCGTCGCTTGACCGTCGACAATGTAACAACTATGTAAACATCGTAAAACAGGAACATTTTTTAAAATTCAGCCCAAAAACAGGGCGACAGTGTTTTTCGTTCCAGTTATCTCATCTCCCTAAGTCATTAGACATCTCGGAGGAGCGATTAAATTTACTTTATTCCATCATTTATACCTCCCGCGAAGCCTTGTCGTTTTCATACATAATTCGAAAACTTCAAAAATTACGACGGTGGAATCTGATAATGTTAAAAATGCAATTCTTATAAATATTAACATGTCGGTACATGTACTGATATTTATATTGTTTCATAAACGGTTTTAACGATTTCGATAACATTTAGAGGTTGAGAGGTTTCGATAACATTGAGAGTTTTATTTTTTAAGAAGTTGATTCATTATAGTCTTAAGTACCTATATAAAATTATAGCTTACTTACTTTATATATAATTCTTAATAATAATAAATATGACGGACACCTCCACACACGACCATCCGACTCCGAATTAGGCTTAGCCTAACCTATGGTTACCAGACAGCTTATAAACTACGTACCTACATACTTTTATAGATATTTTGTTCAATCACATAAAAACTTGTGCTAATCAAACAAGTATTTGTTCCGGATGAGAACCGAAGCCACGATCCATGACTCAGCAGTCAGATTCACCAATCACCGGAGTACATTCAATAATGGTGATGATAATGAAGACAGCATTTTTTAGCAGTAAACATTACACATTTCTCAAGAATCTAAATACATTACTACGTCGCGTAACGGCTTAACTTACGTATACGAGTATTAATGCAGGATAGCCTATAGTTTCCAATGCATTTAAGGTCCTCCTTCAAAACTTCGTCATACATTGGTCTAAGCCATGGGGTTGTTCGAACTCACCGATCCATACAAAGAACGCGACAAAAAGAATATAATTCAACTTCCCGATCAACATTCCAATCACGATGATAACAATCGTTACGGCCATGAAAATCATCCACTTCAGCAACAATAAACGTAACAAAGGCAATCAATCCAGCAACAATTTAGACATCATCAAGATTCGATTGCGCCCGTAACTCACTCAAATTCTACTTGGGCAAGGGCGGTAATTGCTTTGTATAGACTGTACTAAATTAATCAATGTAAATTAAAATCGTCATGAAAAGCAAACCCTTGTGATGTGGAAACTTTAGTCAGGAACCAGGAAACAAAGATGAAAGCACTAACAGTGGAAGTGGATACGAAAACCAATGACAATATTACGGTAACACATCCACCATTTACAGAGAACAAAAAACATTAGTAATAAATCAACAACAACACAAGTAGGTAAATGCTTTCTGTTTTATTCCTTTTAGAATATCGAAATGTGACTACGAATCAATGTTTGAAACCAATGCTATTATTTAAAAGCATTTGTAGTGGTAATAGAAATGTTTTGAAATACGACAAATAAAGTACTTGACAGGTCATATAATAATGATAGGTCATTTAAATAAAGTACTTGACAGGTCATATAATAATGATAGGTCATTTAAGGACGTTATGACTAAACACGACGTAAACGATCCACATGTTAAAGGATACTTGAAATTATTTTACAAATACCCTACTATATATTTACTACTAAGCTTATACTGCTTGCTTTTCAATTATCGTTTTCACGTCGTGACCGCTGAACAATTTTATTGGGTGTAGAGATAGTGCGAACTCTGACTTAGAACATCTGTTACTTACAACACTCTGTTAAATGAACCCCAAAAACAAAGCAAAAAGACAAGGCTTTGTACGAAAATTATTTAGGTTTCCTGAGCAGTCACGAGTAGAGTAGACATTAAGTCTACTATGTAATATTGACGATATTACATAGTAGACTTAATGTCTATTGTGCTTCGAAAGCTCGCTATGTTCCGGCTCAAAATGAATAATAAAAACATAATAATTGGCTGCCTCGTTGGTCGTGTCGGTTACAAGCAGAACTTCTGAACGAGAGGTCCTGGGTTTAAATCCCGGTTCGGGCACTCTTGGGTTTTTAAAATTTTATTTTTTTTAATTGCGATAGGTTCAGACTCTGAATATATATATGCTCGCGTTTGATAATATACCAGTAGGTACTTATTACTTATTCCATAGTGGGACGTGAATGTAACTGGTGAAACATGAGAGTATAATATAATCCTCTGTCTGCCTCTTCGGGGATTACAGGCGTAATGTTCGTTACATTAATAAGCAGATGGAATAGGAGAGTACGATGCCAAAGTAATTATTACGCTTCACGCCTCGTTCGTTGTCAAGCAGAGAACTCAATGTGATTTGTAGACATAAATAAAATATCCAATATTTGCCTCAAGAACTTCCGTAATAAGCATTTTAATAATCACAAAATTTTTTTCTGAAAATATAAACTCGGATAAAAATAAAGTACTATTCATCATATGAAAGGTTACAAATACTACTCATTTCATTCGCGAGGGTTCAATAAAAGTATACATATGAAACAACATTGAACCCTTTTGAATTTATTAAAATTCACTGAACACATTTTCATTTCGCGACTTCATTTTGTGAACTAAAACACCCTAATGGTTTAGTAGAACGCTGTTAAAATGTGGCTAAAGACGTAATCAAAGGAAATATTTCACAGCCCGAACTGGGTTGAAATGAGAAGACGAGTTACAGAATAAAATCCTTGTAATCTTAAACCGCTATAAACATTTCACATTCCGCGAAACGTAGAATTTATCTTGCTAATTTACAGTAAGTTTGCGGGCAGCCACCTTAGAAGAATACAATTGACTAATGCTTCCTTCGTTATTGATAATAATAAAAGGTTGATAAAGTATAATTTGTCATCATTATTGTAGTTTCCTAATTCACTTGTGTTTTTGTTTATTTTATACTTACTTTTATTAC
The DNA here is from genome assembly GCA_018244755.1 of Jemadia pseudognetus. NCBI lineage: Eukaryota > Metazoa > Arthropoda > Insecta > Lepidoptera > Hesperiidae > Jemadia > Jemadia pseudognetus. Next base: position 10,178 of record DWTO01005433.1, read on the forward strand.
TGTTTGTTTCAAATCTAACAATATAAGAAAGGGATAAAACTTTTCTTTATAGAGAATAACTCATACAACCGAGTACGTCTAGAGAGTATATATCTCCTATAAATAGAAATAGCATAAACAATCTTTTCAATTGTAAATTGTAAGACGGAAACCTCGTCCACCAAATAATAAGTAAAGAGAATTTATTCAAAGTTATAAAATATATGAACATAATCAAGTTCCATTTGGAAGAACAACGAAATGGAACTCTCGACAATCTCGAGCTTTAAATGTTTCGCGGCGCATTTATTGCGTCACTTCTCCGCACCCTGTCGAGTGGCAGGCCTGCGCCACGCGCCCGTAATAAGTGGTTGCCATCTCCATATTTACACAAAAAGGGTAATAAGATGCGACAAACACACAAGCGTGACACACGCGTTAAGCCTATAATCCGGCCTGGTTCGTTGTAAAGTAATTTTTACTCTACATCTATAATTAAGGACAGAACCAAGCAAATTATAGATAGATAAAAAAAAGTAACTTCACGCCTGTAATCCCCGAAGAGGTAGGCAGAGGAATGCAGAACCACTCCCA
>DWTO01005434.1:0-10749 GCA_018244755.1 Jemadia pseudognetus
TGATTTTCCATAAATCGTCTTTCTTGGCGTAAGTAATCAATGTTTGTATTTCGACAAAACTTCTAAGCTTCCTACTGTAAATTGGTAATTTTGCATATACGACTTTGTTCTAGGGGCCCGTCGATATATTATCCAGTGTTCGCTCCATTTCTAAGAACAATAACATGCCTCGGAGAAAGCCAAGACAATTGTTTACCAATGTTGAAAATTTAAAACCATCCCAAATACATACATTAAACAAAATGACATAATATTAACTTTATAATAAAAGTCTATTTATTTACGATTCCATATGAATTTTATTGCTTAATGTGTTTTTTAAACGAGAAATCGATCATTCAAATAATTGTGAGATTTCGCAAAACAAACTACAAATACATGTGTACAACTAAAAATAAGATCACAGAGCGCATAAACGTACCAAATCTGCTAAGCGATCTCGTGCTTATCATCTTACAAGTGTAAATATTGTAGAACCAATTACATGAAGTACTACAAAGGAACAAAGAAAAGACAATGTACAAAGAAAAAAGATGTCTTCAGATTCGTCTTTCAACTTTCATAACAAGCGTGACTCTGGTAAAAATCGCGCGTAATTTCCATTTGCGCTATTGTCGAACTAAATCCTAGTCAAAAGGCTAACTTCAAAGTAGTGAATCGGAACTATCTCAACAAATTTAAATTTCTGAACGCTTCCAAGCACAAGTTTAGATGGAAGCTTGTAAATATTTCTACGATATGAAGTTTAAAAGTGGGAACAGTAGGTCCAGTCCACAATATTATACCAAAGATATTTAATCTTTGTGTACCGTACTATAAATCTTTTAAAAAATTGCTTATACAAAACATATATTTAGATATTTAATAATTATGAAATATACCTATAAATATAAAACATATTTAAAATTTTGTACTTGAGTATGTAATAATAAATTAGAGTCTAATCTTTACCCAAATTATTAGAGGAATAGTTCAAATCGATTGTAAAGTTGACACGCCGGCACTGGAAAGACGTGACCCGACCAAAACTTGCAGAAATTCAACTTGGTAACTTAAAATTCTAAACAGTGGCAGTAAATCTTTTGTTTCTAACGGTAGCCGTGTTACAAGTTCACAAGTCGTTTTAAGTTTACCGAATGTTTTGTTGAGTTCCATTTAAGTTTATTGTATGTTGGGTAGCTAATATTATTTGGCATTTCTCTTTTATATAACCCAACCCGTAAGTTTGTTGCCGATGCTAATAATACATATTTAGGCTCCATTAAAGCACCATTCGGTAGGTTAGCTTCTACCATAATTATCATTTTCCAGATCACGCCAGTACCTTAGATGGTATGAAGGGGGTGACGAATGGTAATGTACTTTATTCTTGCGAATCGACGTGGGTTTTCTATATTCATAAATCCGTTTATACACGCACGCCGGTTTTAGAATGTAATATCACGCCTGTAATCCCCGAAGAGGTAGGCAAAGGAATGTAGGACACACCCACGTTGCATCAATTACGTATACGTCTCACTATGGAATGGGTGGTTTTAGAGATTTCTGAAAATCGATTCCCACTGACATTATGATGGGACATAATCGTAACTGGTAGTGGTGGTGGTGATTACAGGCGTAATAATGTTACACTTGCTTGACAATTGTAATGTATTTGCAATTGTATTGTAATGTATCGTACATGTAATTTGGTTGACAATTTAACTAAATAAAATATTAAATTGATCATTTAATTTAATTGATTTTTCGCTTTAAAAATTTCATTGCCAAATTGGAAATTATTTATATCATTTGGCATAGGTACATAATTAGTAAAATGCGATTTTAAACACAGGTAGTCCCCAGTTAGATACATCTGTATTAAAATTAGCGCAGACCTAAAACAGAATCAGGTGTGCTTAACTAGATTAGTCGCCTAATCCCCTTGTTTAGTTCTAGCCGTGGCTTAACGGATTTTTCCAGGTTTTATCTGGCTTAAAATATATGTAAATAAAATGACTTTATCCAAACAAAAGCTTGCAAGAGAAAATTATTTGGTAATATTTATGTAGGCATTTACATGTAATTATATGTCATGGTTCGTTAAAGGCCAAAAGGTCATCCCAAGGCAATGATCAAGTTAAAAATATCAATGCTGTATTTCAAATGTATCAATGACAAAAGTATTGGTATCCTGGAAATATTATACGTATTTACTGTTGTCATAATATTGTTACTTCTTCGTTTCCTACGTCGTGTCGACAGTTGATCGTGAGTGATCAGCCATCGTGGTGAAAGGATTGGTCGTAATGTCCACGCTCCGCCAGGCAGTGAATGTTCGTGCTTTATCAGATATTAGCGCTCTCGCGGAGGCTCCTTTCATTCACCCCTATACTTTTACTGTTATCATAGTATTGTCACCGTTTTCATAACACTGTTACTTATGTTATTTATTAATTTAAGGAATGCCGACGGAATGTACATTTCACATTTTTAACAAATACACTTATATCATTTTAAATGCCATCCCAATTATAGGCAACCACGACTTACATTCAAGCATAATTCTATAGTTAACTTTAAAAAAAGTTTTTTTTTTTATTCAAACTTACAAAATTTCAAATTTGGCGTTACAGTAATGTTTCTGTATAGTTTGAGATGTATTCAACAATGTTTTTCTTAAATGCGTACAACTTATCAAAAAATAAATCAATACTAATAGACTTGTTATCATACACTTACTATGTACTTGTATACATAATTATGTTTAATGACTGCCTCGTTGTTCATATTAGTTGCAAATGCGACTGTAGATCGGGAGGTCCTGGGTTCAATGGCCGGGTCGTATATATGTATAAACTGTAGCAAAATTGCGAGGGCAATTATTCTTTCTCTTGGATAAAATTTAAATATCCTTAGTGCCTCTAACAGCAAAATTCTTCCTAGAATTTGTAGTCTATTTTTCGGTACATAAATATTTTTCAAGTATTTACTTTTAAAGAGAATGTTAGTTTTTCAAACTGTCCAGTGTAAGTGATACCGACGGCTTAATGGTTCAGTACAGATTAAATTCGTTGGTACGAATAGCAACATTTAGATTTTTGAATTTATTTTGAGGTTATTCGATATTAACATATCGTGCATTCTGCAGTTTGTGTCGAGTCTCAAAAGTACATACATACGATCTAAGTTCGGTAAGCTACCACCAAGGACTAATTCGTCCTGCCAATAATAATTCACTCGCACAAGGTCCCCCCGGTAAAGATCGGTTTTTAGCAATAAGACCGCCCTGACCATCTCTTCATGTCTTCAAAATTGTCCTATTTATATTACCATTTGTGCACGACTAACAATAATTGCATAGTATTGTAAGTACTAAAACGTATCAATAAGATCAGCCACCATTTTTCCGCAACCAAAACGTGGCATTAAAGTTTTATTGCTTCTAGACGGTAACCACTGAAATAACAGATAATGAAACATTACTTATAGCTTTTATTTTTAAAAGCTCACTTTTGCAAAACTATAAGTCTGTTTCAATTAAGTAATAACATTTTTGATTTAAATATTTTACAAAATAAGATGTGATAAGCTATAGATAGCAGTTATAAGAAATGGGTTGTTATCAGCATGGAACACTGTAGCATCCCACAGCTGGACACGGCTTTCCTTTCAGACTTAACGTAAAGGCTCGAGGGCTTTACTGGCCTTAAAAAATTAAGTCGCATTTTAAAAATTGCCTTAAACTGAAATAATAAAAACATGTAACGTCGTCTAATCCTGTGATCCCCGAAGAGAATATAAACAGAATGTATTATTCTATGTACATACTAATTTCTAGTAAATTCTCTTTATAACATAAAGAACCATTTTATCGCTTCATAGGAACCCTAAAAGAGCTTAAAATATTCTACCCATGTAACCTGTACAAACATCTCGCTCGGGGACCTAATAGCTTTTGAGAAAATAGGCCTTTTTTTGGAACGGAGATAATATCACAGTATTTTTAACAGGAATCCGTTCCGCGCTGTAAATATATACACAGTTGAGTGAGTGAGGTTCGTCTATTATATTAGGACTAAAATCGATTTATATACTAAACATTTTTGTAATGGAATTATCGAAAATTTTTGCGAGTTTACTATTGTTTTTAATTACATGTTTTATTAAATACAATAAAGTTTACATATTACCAAGATAAAGGAGACAAAGAATGCAGGAATCAACGGAAAGAGAACATTTAAATAGACATGAAGCCTTTTTCTTCTAACTTCGTAATCTAGCATTATAACATTCTTCCATATTTCGGTTTACACGATCGTTTCTAACGAAGACGTGAGAAACCGGCATACCTTGGATTTTTAAACGATGTTCTCTGAGTCGCGTGACGTTTGCCAACCGACACTTGGATAGCCTGACAGACTGACTGATCTTAACCCTTTTCATGCTCAGAGGAGACCCATATTCAGCAATAGAGCGATAAAATTACTGATGCCAGATAATATAATCTATCCAAATATCATGTTATAACGCTTTCTGTTTAATTAACCAAAAACCAACCAAATTAGCGTGAAAAAAACAAACATCTTTGCCTAAACAGAACAAATCTCCCGACAGCGCTAATAACGCGGCTTGGCAACCGCCCCGTTGTCTGGGCGGTGAATCGAATTGCAGATAGCATGTTGCACTAACGCGAATGGCGTACTAAATAGCCTAATTTCCCCGCGGGCGCCCGCACCCGCGGACGTAAGACACGCGTTGCAATCACCAGCATTGAATGTCTGATTCGATATGTGTACCCGAATTGATTAATATATTATGTCCTTGTATCTATTCGCTGCTCAGCAAGGATTGGTTACATTACAAGATGCACGATGAAACAATGCGTGAGACACATAAAATGTGATGGACAATCAAAAGATTTTCTAACCTATCACCACAAGTGACTTTTAAAACTAACGGCACTGCTGATCATCTTAGCATTAATTAATTAATCTGTAACCGATCCTGTCGAGGCATCCCGTGGGATATTGTTGAACAGTGTGACATGATCTTAGATATTGCATTTACGAATTAATTGGCAATCCGACATATATGTATGTCATACACAGCCAATAATAAATGCCTGAGAGACGTGATTATACACTCTGCATATCAAAGCTATATTTTACAAAAATGGTGGTAAAATAAAATTAAAAACAAAATTGTACAAATTTAGTTCCCGATTACTTGTTTCTCACTTCCCAAAGAGATACTTTTTCAATAACAAGTGAAATTGGAATTGTGGTCTTTTTCAAACTGTCTGCTTTCTACTGAACTTAACTGGCACGTCCAACGTTCAATTTCTATGTTTAGTTAAACCAAGTAAACCATAACGTGTTCGGAAATATTATTTTGAACAACATGGCCCCTCAATTGTTTCAGATTTCCATTGAGAAATGGCCGCGAGCTCAAAATCCTCCTTATATCACTTGCCAGGGGCTCTCGCAAAACCAACCCTTTAAGCCATAATGAGGGTGCGGAATAACAAAGAAAATACGCGATTCCGAAGGCTATCCATCCGGCTTGTCGGATTTACAGCCAACCTCAAAAAATGAAGTGAAATAGTGGAATGTTCCAGAAATCTTCGGTAAGCAGTATATCTTATTATAGGTATCCGATATCGGTCCTTGTGAATTGTAAGAATCAAGATGGTTGGCACTAATCCTCTGCCTATGTCGTAAGAAACCTGGAATTATGTTATAATAATAGTAATTCGAATTCGAATGTCATTTATTCAAAATTGGTTCATTAGATTGCTTTTTGTCCGTCAAAATGAAACTACGACCGCTTCGGAGAATGCCTCGCTATGGTGAAGGAGCGGCGAAATAAAACTCCATAGGTGTGCTTATGCATCTTTTAAAATAAGTACCTACATTGGTATATTAGAATATTACAATATGGGCTATAATACTAGATATATACATTGATTTCTCACCTTGTGTGCGAAATACTTTTAGAGAAACATTTCTTAAAATACCATGAAAATAGATTCTATGTTCTGTCAGGAATTAATGTCAATTAAATTAATACTCTATGAAAGTAAATATTTATCTGTCAGATATCCTTTTGCTGAAACACTGGTATATGTCAAAGATATTTAATGTCCTAATTGTGTTCACTGTTATGAAGGATATTGGGTTCGAAACCAGAATATTGTCTACAAACTAATACATATCTTAATTCAAGATGAAACAATTGCACAGAGCATAGATTTCTGGAAGTAGAAATCCTCTAAATATCAATGCTATTCAAATTTAAAAATTCAATGATAAAACTAATGGCGGTTCAAATTTAAAAATAATTACGGTCGATTTTTATCTTTGGTGGACAACTAGTACACAGATCAGCATAGACGCAATAAATACCATTAAAAAAATCGTATTTCTTTATCTCTTTTCATGTCCTGAAACGATATTATTCCCAGAAATTTTAATTTGCACATCTGTCTCTTAACAAACATTTCATTTCGCCCATAAGCTCGTAATTAATACTACTCCAGTGATGACACTTAGTCAATTTTAATTTTCATTAAGTATACCTGTCTATGTTAATACGTATTTTATATGAGACGATGAGATGAGAGATAAGCATTACATTTTAAAGAAATATATAAAAATTACTGAAACGCAGTAATTAATGTTAAGCAGTTAGTAACTAAAGTTAATATTATTATCACGTAAGGTCCTTTGCGGGGTAGACAAGAACAGAGCGCCAGATGTCTATCCTGATCTGACCTGAAATGATTCTTCTTCTTTTATTAGTTTTTTTAAGTACGTTTACGTCCCACTATGGAATAGCTGGTGAGCCTATTGCCATGCACCGGGTACATATCCATACTTCGAGCCACTACTAAAAAATCTAACTTGAAAAACTCCAATAGCGCCCGACCCGGGCTTTGAACCCAAAACCTCTCGATCGACAGTCGCGTTACCAGCCAACTCGACCTTAGTCGCAAAGGATCACGTGAAACGATGCTTACACAAATGTAACTTTAAATGTAAGAATTGTACACGTAGTTTAATAACTCACGTAAGAAATGCTAAAATTGCTTAGAACTAAAAACGGAATAAAATCGTAATTACGCAATTAAATATGCCTACCGAATAAATTTGAAGGCATCGCGTTTGAAAGCAAAACGATATGCAAAGCTACGACCAGCTGAAAAAGAAAAAGATAAGCTTCGAATAAACGGAGAGAAATTTTAAACATAGACTATCGGACATTGGAAATATATTGCACTTTAAATGGGTATGATAGCGTCACAAACTATATGAATATATTATCATATTTCAGACCAGGTCCCTAATGGGGTGAGCAGAGAACACCAAGTGCTAAATGAAATGTTGAAATAAGTAGATAATAGTAGAAAAAAGAAATATAGAATTCAAATTAAAACGAGTAACTACTAAGAATCGAAGTTGAAAGTATCCAATAGTATCCGACCATTTATTTGTACCCAGTCTCAATCAGCAGTCACGCGGTCTACCACACGACCAACGAGGCAAATACGTACATTTTAAAAAATAACTACAATTTCGACAATAAAGTACTCGCATGTATGTAAATAATAGCCCTGTATGGAATGTCTAAATCCGGGTACAATTGACTTCACACCATTTCGACACCAATTCGATAGCGCTACAGATCATAGCACATATATGACGTCGATTGTTATACTGCTTTTTTACTGTACTATGTTAAGTCGATTCTATATATCTATTCGTATACTGCGTATTGATGTTTGATTATAGTGTACCGGATTAACTAGCGTGCGTTTTTTCACAATATGCTAGACTCTACTGACTAGTTTCGTATATATCTGAACTCCTTCAGAATGAGCTTCGGTTTATCGTAACGAGGTCGCACAGAAAACCGAATTTAATAATGAAATAATTATATGTCATTGTTTTTTTTTCAGAAGAACATATTGATTCCAATTTTTTAAAGTTTTTCAATTCCAAATCAGAGTACCGTTTGTGAAACAATTCCACTAATTCCAATTCAATATATTGATAGATATCAATATTAAATTTATTGTAACAGTCATGTAAAGGATTTGTATGTACGTAAATGATACACACGTATTATAAGATTAAGCAGGAGTCTGGGAGAGCCGTCAACGATCCGTCAGAACTTCTTACCGAACTTCCGCAAACACATCAAAATCAGAAAAGTTTCCAACGAAACGTTGTGAGTCAGAGTAGCGAGTGGAATGATGGAGTTGGCGTGCGGTCCTGCAAGTAGCAGCCACAGTTAATAACTTGTTCATATCCTCGATAGTTGTTTTGCGAAGGCATTCCAACACACATATATCTTTATAGAAAAGAAATAATATATTTCTGTCTGCAATATTAACTCACTTTTTGTGTATATTGCATTCAATCGAGTTATAGCTAGGAAATAGCGCTTAATACTATCGCTTAAATAATAATACATTAGTTCTCAAAAACATGCATTTAATTGGCGCGTAATTAATTAAAACTTTATCTTTCACCGTCATATAAATACAGCTTAGAATTGGCGATTTTTACTATGATAATAATCTTGGAAAAATGATATGAAATTGTAAAAGAGTAATATTGAACTCACGCCCACTTACCCTTAACGGAAAATAAAGAGGGGGTTGAAATAGCATGATATTGAATGAGACATCGTTACAGATGAGCCGCCCGCTCGCGTCCATTCGTAACTTCAAGTGCCCTCACTTATCAAGGTTATATGATATTGAAAGCCGATACTACACCCTGAGAGATGTTTGAAAAATTTTATAAAAATGCTATGTTCTCATGTCTAATATCAAAGAGATAGAATCTATTGAATAAACAAGTTTATGGACAGTTTAAAGGTAAAATTTATTAAGACAAAAAAAATTAAACGATGAAAACTGATATTCAGATTTACCGCAACGATTTGTAAAAAAAAATAGCGGTAAAAAATATTAAAATTAAGACAAAAACTACATTTTTCAAGCAAGTTTTAAATAGAATTTCCATATAAACTTTTTAAACCTAGTGCGATTTGAGCCAATGGAAATGAAATGAACAAAATCAAAACGGAAGTCAGCAGTGCTGTTAACTCGATTCCTCGCTCTTCGCCGGCCGGTGGCGGGATGCCAGGTCAAAAAAATTGGCTTAAACATTCAGCGCTATCTGTAAGTTCCCGACCACTGCCAAAGGTGATCCAGTTGATTGAAAAATCCATTACGGCTCATATAACACTTTTGTACTGAACGCAAGGAGCAGAAGTAAACATAACGCTAATTCCTAACCCGGAACGTAATAGTGTACATACGTATATTAATTATAAGTATGTTTGTTGATGTACGTACTTAATTGCGTTACGTAACATTACGGTTGTAATCCCCTAAGGGGTAAGCAGAGGAACGCCGTACACTCCCGCGTTTCACAATTTATGTTTACTTCCTCTATGGAATAAGTGGCGAGCCTATTGCCGTACACCGGGCACATATCCAGACTCCGAGCCACTAACAGGAAATCTATGTTAGAAAACCGAACCGGGATTTGAACCCAGAACGTTTCGATCGGCAGTCGCACTTGCAACCAACACGACAAACCAGGCACAAATAACAATTTGTGTCATACTCATTTAAGGTGATACATAAGAATAAAAAATGGACATCAGATCGCACCTGTACCTGTATATTATAATATATGAATAATTTCGTTCGATACAACAGCGTGTCCGTACATTATGGTTGCTGGATCCGAATTCGTGACACGTTGTTCCGGCAGTTGTTGTTCCTCGGACACGACCCGGAGTTGCTCTCGCGGGCTGCGTGCGGTACAAGGGAAAAAGTATCGCAGTAAATTATAATAAAAATATGTCATGGACATCTACAAGTAGGTCTTGGGTTATGGTAACTAGACAAGATGACAACTGAAGAACGACATATTTACACACAAATATATACAAATATATCCGAGGTGGGATGACGATCTGCGAAAGGCTGCAGGCAGAAGACAGGGTGCGGTGGCGCTCTTTGGAGGAGGCTTATGTCCAGCAGTGGACTGAGACAGCCTGATGATGATGATGATATACAAATTATAAAGGCTGCAGGCAGATGCTGGATACAGCAAGTCGAGGCCAGGGCGCGATGGCGCTCTTTGGGGGAGGCCTATGTCCAGCAATGAACTGAGATAGGCTGATGATACAAATTATCATACAAAGAAAATCAATATTCAGTTTTAGATTTAGCGTTGATCTCCCGCAAACAGTTTCATACTTTAACATATATTACATAGTTATTTCCTATGACTTAGACCGAACAGCTACCTCAGACCGACCGACCACGTTCTAGGTTAGTTAACTGCGTACAGAATCCTAGATTTAAAGGTACAAGTGAACTTCATTGAAACCCCGCTTCGAATTTCCGGTTCTGTATCTAATATATGTAAACGTGTACATTAATACATCGTACTTATGACTGCCTCGTTGATCCACTGGGAGTTAGCGAAACTGTTGATTTGAATGGAGGTTCGAAGCCCGGCTCGAGTAGGTACTGTTGAATTTTTCATAAAGTTTTCTAGTAGTGTCTCGGAGTCCGGATTTGTGCCCGGTGACAGTCAAAGACTTCGAAACTGGTGTGCGTGTATGCAGAGAATGATAAATATGGAAGACACATGTTAGGTCTGTAAAAAAAAATAAAAAAAATACAGACGAATTGAGTACCTCCTCCTTTTTGAAGTCGGTTAAAAATGAAGGTGTTTG
>DWTO01005435.1:0-10748 GCA_018244755.1 Jemadia pseudognetus
ATCCCAAACTAAGCGTCAAGAGAGCTTGTGGTATGGTAACCAGACGGCTGATAAACTACGTATATACATATAAATATTTATACTTAAATAGATATTTTTTTACACCCAGACACAGAACAAATACCTGTTGTTCATCACACAAATATTTATTCTCGGTGGGAATCGAACCCACGACCCCCGGCGCAACAGTCAGGTTCGCTAACCATTGCACCAACGGGCCAGTCATCCAATCCAATTGTCATTAATCCAGTCAGTCAGGCCAGTCATTAATCCAATTGTCTTATAAATAAATAACGTTTAATTAAATTATATGACTAAAGCATTTTGTTTCTACAATTCTATTCAAGGTTTGGCTCGGATGTCTACGGTAAGCCGTTGCCACTTTTCATTTCTATCTGCTCATGTATTATTTTCTTGCCAGAAAAAAAAACAAAATATTCATGCTGATTCAAAGCTAACGGAACTTCTGATAAATTATTATAGTTGCTATGAAATGATCGTAACAGTGCACCGATATTATCAGGTCGCAGATGGAAGCAGTGGGATTTACAACATATGTTGGAAGGTCCGACGACCTGTATCATTAATTGCTTTTAAAAGCATTTAAAATATGTGCACAAGGAGTAATCCACTATCAATGGAGAGTAATACAAATGCATCCTTGACTACGAGTATCTCCAGTTTTCCATTACCAAAACCAGTTTGTTATTCACGTCCGCAAAACCTCATGCAAGGGCAGACACAGGGGGCCACGGTCATAAAACACACGTTTTACCGAGTTATTATACGACGAGATTTCGCTTAAACGAGCTTCCCGACGCGTCGAATCTAAATTGGCGAGAATTTTATGACAACTATTTAAGTAAGGTGAGTGCTGTTTGGTTTTGTTGTTCTGTCTCACGTAGAGTATGAAAACTGTATGCGATGAACTATATTATGTGAAATATGTAACAAATGTAACATCACGCCTGTAATCCCCGAAGATACAGGCCGAGGAGTACACTACACTCCCGTGTTTCACAAGTTACGTTTACGTCCCACTGTGAAATAGGGGGTGAGCCTATTACCATATACCGAGAACAACTGTAGAGTCTGCTATACTTCTAGAAATTCCAAATTAAACAACTTCAATTCTACTTGGCTCAGGATTTGAACTCACTAGCTTTCGGTCGGCAGTAAAGCTACTGCTTCGTTGTCCACATAAAAATGTGAAATATGTGCTTACGTTATTTTGAGCTAAATGAACTGTAATAAAATGTTTCAATTGGATAATCAATAAAGAACGTTACAAACTTAAGCGCCGTGTCCGTGTGCAGTAGGTAAATTCTTTATAGATTTTCTGAGGGCTCGTCAAAAGAATTATGAATGAATATTTAAATATTGTACATTACGAATCTTAAAGGCAAATGACCGTAAAATGTATTTTTACTCACAAAAGCCAATGATTTGTATTAAAGGCATTCGATCGAGAATTTTAATCGATAATTTTTACTAAAAAAAAATTAATTTTTATTTGTTACATTAGACATTTAAAAAATACACATAGAATGTGACTGTAACAACACAATAACAACATTTCCAGAAATGTCCGACTTATAAGCTACGTCTGACATAAACTATTTATAATAGTCGTGAATGTAAAGAACATTTCAGTATTTTTTTATTACGGTGTCAGAAAACTAAACGTAAATAACAGAGAGTTAAGAAATGTTTAGTTAAACTCGCCCACTAAACGCTGACGATACAGCCAGTTTCTTATGAAGCCTCGTGATATTCCCTTCCCGGCGATTGCCTGCTTTCGGCAACGGTATTAAATGTATACATAGCGGGAATAAGTTTAAATTGTTCCCTCCTCCACCGTTTTATGGGAAGAGGAATTGAGACAATCTTTTTGCTTCTCTGTAATACCAGAGGATTTGTTTCTATTGTGTGTTACCATTTGTCGAGCTTATGCGAATGGAACGATGTCGCGATTTGCAAGTTTTGCTACAAAATAATAAACACGTTCACTACGCGTTCTTTGAACTCTTACGGTATTAGTCAAAGGCAGATTGACGGACAGGTTGTTAATTTCGGCAGACTAAATTCTCGGTCCGTTGGAGTGCTTGATTTAAAAGTGCTCTGGTATCCATTAGAATATCGTAGAGCCCATAAATCACCTGAACTAACGGATTAGTTATCATCGATAAAAATGTTTGATACGAATTATACGGTGTATAATATGAAATCGCGCTAATCTGATTAGATGGTCATACTATTTCATAACTTACATCGGTACAGACCGTACCATATTACATTAAAATATTACGGACAAATCACATCGAAATCGAAGTTAAACAAATACCAAATAAGTAATTACTTTAGCCTGATATTATATTAACAGAACCCGCGGGCATTTCTCGCAATACAGGGTTGATAACAAATTAATTGATTAACTGTTTAATATTGTCTATTATATAACTGTATCAATGAGTACACAACGAACATATTTTCAAAAATATTTTGTGGTAATCAGTGGAACGGTACAGAATTTCAAGGGGTCACTTTAACTAGTGGCGAATTATGACAAAATCGGTAAAAGCTACTATATAAAAAATACTTAGGTACATGAGCTAACTTATATCGTGATCGGTTAAATATTGTTGATCTCTATACATTTATGCACATGTGTAAAAACATGTTTTTATATGCAAGATATGTACATTGCACCGCCTGTTATTAAAATATTGACTTTAACTTTGTGTCATAGAAATATTTAAGAGTTACCAAAATAATTTGGAATTAACACATTTGGAAGTTATTGAATACAATAGAAGATCTTTATTTCATCTGTAATATAATGGTTGACTTATAATTATCGTTACGTCGTTACAACACAATAAAATATAATCGATAAGTTATCGTTACGTTACGTATTGAATAGTCTGCTTCCAATCGTTTGCTTAATCCTCAGGTAAAGCAAAGCATTTTATACATCAATATACGTTCTACACAGACCTCGCCGATCTGGTCCATTCATCGCGTCCTCCCGAGATTACCGACGGCTGCCGGTGATAGATAAAGCGCCTCCGAGGACCACGCGACTATACGGCCGGGCTCGGAAAATATAATCGCTAGTATGAAAAATAATCTTAATGTATGTTCGCTACATAGGCAAATTTTTTATTTTTTCCTTATAGGTTACAATGTTATTGTAGTCTTATTCCGCTTGTGTAGGAAAACGATTAAAATATGCTTTTGGTTATACTTCAATCTATCAGACGTTATCAAACTAATCTACCTACTGCTATCGTTGTCGCTTAATACAATCGCTCAATACTTATAAATCTAACAACGTGCTAAGTGATATAATAGCTGGGAATAAGCGCTCTCACGCAGAAGAAACGTGGCGTTAAGACTCGAATTCTCGGAGAACGTGGCGCGTTTAACTCAAAACTTTTCAGGCTAAGCTTTTTCAATTAATTACACATGTTGTTAATAAAAATTTGTTTTTACTAATTTGCACGACGTTTTCACACGTAACTTCATGCAATGTGGAGCCAATGTGGGATAAAAATTAATCGATCTATTGCTATATAGTCCATAAACCATACCCCTATTAAATGGTAGGTATTACACAATTCGTGAATTATTGAAGTGTTTTAAGCTCCTCTGCCTATCCACTCGGTTAAATACAAGTGTGATATTATGTTTTTTTAAGGATGTAGAAGGAAGAATTCTCGTCTTCTCAAGTATCAAATAAACGTAGATAGCCTTAAGATATATTCATATACATAGTCTGTTATCAGTTTTCAGAATTTAACGTAAAGAATTAAATAAAAATTATAATGCGTTTCAAAGCTGACGTTTAAAATAATTTGCGAAAGGTTTTAGGAGTACTAATTATTATAATGTGTTTTATTAATAAAATATTATTGTAGCGACGATCGTTGTCATTGGTACGAAGTGTAATTGTCCGACTAGACGTATGCACTTTATTATAGGTGATTCTATTTTTAATTAAAGTTCAAGTTACCGTAAAAAAAGTTTTGCCGATGCAAATAAACGTTTCAATGGAGAACTGCAGAAGCGTAGTTTGCATCTAACTTTATTTACATAGATTAGGTAACAAATAGAAGCGGCACTGTTTGTGTATGTCACAAGCAGTTGCGTATGTTGTAAATCTAAAATTAAGCACTCAGATCTATACAAAGGTACAATTTTCTTTATTATATAAAATGGAAATGAACAGCTTATACGTAGAATGGCAAATTTTAAATAAAAATATGATCCTTGATGATTTTATAGTGCACTTAATACCGCCCGTGCAAATGTACTGACTTTTTTTGCCACTGTGTACTCTGTATCTATAGATACTATTAGTCTGACCGCCTTGTTGGTCGTGTTCGTTGTAAGTGCGACTGCCGATCAGGCGGTCCTGGGTTCAAATGCCGGGTTGGGCACTATTGGACTTTTCTAATTAAAATTGTCTAGTAGCGACTCGGAGTCTGGAAATATGCTCGATATATGGCAATAGACTCACCAACCATTCCATAGAGTGATGTAAACGTAACTGGTGAAACGTGCGAGTGTATTATATTATTCTGGCTACCCCTTTGGAGATTACTGGCGTGCAGTTACTAAATTGAGGGTTCGGATATTTTACCTTTCTTCTCCGCTGCGCACGATTGGACGAGTGGTCTACGGAAACGTTGCAGACTCTTGTCTTTTGTTGTGGTAGATATCTGTTATTTCATCCTTGGTAGATATTTCTCTTCTTCTAATCCAGCAATTGTTAGATCTATCGTGACTTTTTTATGAACTCAGGATGTCTTCTTCCTATCATTCATCTATCATTTTTGATTTTCAAGTGTCTAATCTTTTTAGACTGAATTGGTCTATTTTTAATTTTGATCATGCGTCTTAACATATATTTTATTGTTACGTAGTAATGTCATGAATACTATATCGAACTATGTAATTGTCGACAATACAATAAAATTAATATACGGCTCTCGTTACTACTTTTACCTTGCGAGTGTCTGTTAGTAGTAACGAACAGTAAGTTTATTTTAAAAATGTACGTGTTTTTTCTATTGATACCAGGATATAGAAAACTCCCCTTTGCTGCTACAAATCAGCAAAAAACCAATATCTCTAATTGATGGCGATGATTGAAATGCATTTGTGTGTGTGTGTGTTTGTTCGTTACTAATGTTTTCCCACAAATCAATGCTTAACTTCGATCTTCTCCTAGGTGACGCAGTTGAGAAATTAGGTGACTATCTAAAGAAGTGGGTATTGAGATTCAAATTTAGATCATTTAGATACTGGGTTTTGGAAACTTTAATAAGATGTACTTTATAGGTACACACTTGTATATATAAAATTACTTATTATTTCGTATGTTCATTTTTTATATTTCTTATAATGCTATACTTTAGATGTGACGCGGAGTATAGAATGTTTATAGATCATTGTTCCTCAATCATTTATATATCAATCCCGAATGTGGATGTTTAATGTAGCCAATGATGACGATGATATGAATAATTTGCTCTAAAAGTGAAGATCATAATATGCTCTTAAATATTAGCTACTCGTACATATATGAAATTTAACTGTACCTGTTGTAGCTCAATCAGCTATCGTTTTGATTGCAGTAGTGCCACATAACACTATCTGCACTCTATCTAATTCCATACTCTATAATTTGTGCGATAAACATGCTTACTGAAATTCGTGGTACATACATATATGCTAAGGCCGCTTTTCCGCCTGCGATGAAGCGAAGTAATCTGCCACATTCCTACGCAAATGCGCTGAAACTACTATAGCTTTATATAAAAGACTCCATACACGGTAATGGCGTAGCAATAGTTATCGGAAACTCTATTTATTCCTTTATACAAGTTACTTTTGAGAAGACAAGTAAAAATAAAATATATCGTATAGAAATATGTGTGCAAAAAATCAAAGTAGTTCATATAAACAAATATTTTAATTTTTATAGTGTATTCAACTGTATAAATATAATCAAACAATGTTTTTGAAATAAATGTTAACAAATAGGTTAATAATAGGTAAGGATGTTAAAAAGTAGGGCAGTATAAAATTCAAAATAAAATATTCTGGATTTAATTTTTTTCTGGCCGATGTGATAAGATTAGTATTCTATTGTTAAATGTTTTGTGATTGTTACATATTATTATGTATAAGCAGGCTTGTGTCATGTTCGTTTCTTCGGGATGGCTCGACTAGTTTCGGGCCTATGCGAGGTCCTTTTTCATGAGCTCACGCCGATTAAAACGAGATCGCAGCGGAGACTTAGTATTCCTGAAATAATAAGATTATTATTGTAGTTATAAATTAGACACAGTTGCGTTGTCGTGATTCAAAACTTGAATGAAATAATAATGATTATGTTAATGCAATCTGCTTATACGCCCTGTTGTGGCTAACAGTGGGTACAATAAATAAAATTTCAATTTAATTGAACAGAGAAAAGAAAGAATTATCAGAACTTATTATCAGAACCTTAACGCGAATTAGCTCACGTTCATATTTGGAGTTGTATCAGCGAGTGAGTATTACTTAATGCAAACGTCCTTTCCACCGTGTTATATTCTTTGTTTACGAACTGAAACTGAACGAATTTTTTTAGCTGAGAGCATTGATAGAATGGAATTGTTTCAGAAACTTAGTTAAAATGCCTCCAGGTATTGTTAAGTCAAAACATCATCATCATTATCAAACTATTTCAGTCCACTGCTGTACATAGGTTTTCCCTAGTGAGCGCCATCGCGTCATGTCTTCGGCTTGTCGCATCCAACTTTTGCCTGGAGACTTTCGGAGAACGTCATCTTACTGAGCCTGCAGGCTTCCTAGACTACGTTTGCCCCGCCGCGGACAGCAGTCCTGGCAGATATAAATAGCCCGAATATACATAGGCATAGCAAATTCATAAATAGATGTATTCGATCTTAAGAAAATCCCGCTTTAATTTCAAAGAAGCTAATCTATTTCATTCAATTCAAGAACAGTTCCAGAACCCAGAGTATAATTGTTTTAAGGAGAAAATTCGTCTAAAAATAAATGCAAGTTTAATAAATGCATTAAATAAACTTCATTTAACATGCATGTAAGAAACAAACAGCCACAGGCTAATTGAGTAATGCTTAACAACGTTAACCCATTAACTGTTGCCAGACTTTCAGATGCAGCAGCTGCTGGTTCAGCATTAGCAGTTTCCTCACGTAGGCGACTCGACGTGGTACCAAAAATTGGCGAAACAGTAAAATAGTCGAAACAGTAAAATTGTGGCAACAGAACATAGCGCGGTGCCAAGCCGCTTCGTTAGGGACAGACAGCTTTTCTTTGAAAAGTTGCCCCGAGCTGCATAGTTTCAGCCAAAATAAATGTTATTATTACTTTTAATTTTAAATTCTTGCCTTATATTAAAATCTTGCACGTAAATAAAGTAACCTTCGAAAACAACTTTTTTTTTGTTGGGTATCTGTTTAGAGTGTTACAATATCTTTTCACTTAATACTCAGGTACAAAATAGGCGTAGTAATTATGTTTGAGTATAATATTCGTAGCAAAACGGTAGGTATGTTAGGTATTTTTTACCCATAAAATTATTTTGCTTATGAAGAAATTACTTTTGTTTGGTAATAATTAATTTCACTTTTCAATTGCAGCCGGGCTAGACTGAAAGGATTAACATATGGAGTATCCTCTATGTAGATGACATACCTACTAAGAATATATTGAAAATTCCGGAACAGTAATATCGTGACAATTGTTTGTGCAAGTGCCAAGCCGTTTGATTAGCTACGCTGAGTCAGAATTTCTCCGCAAATATGTCACAGTTGATGAAAACTTTGTTTCAAATTTTACTTTCCTATGTTCATTATTTTGTCTAATATACTTTTTACAGTGGAATAGCTAGGTAACCAAAGAATGTAGCGTCAATATTGCCCTCAGCCTGTCTACGGTCCGATAAGCTACGGGGTGGGAATTATTAGTTATGACCAGTGTACACAACTGGCCCAGATACATGGACTTGCATTAGCGATTGGGTTTCCTCGATTAAAAATATTGTAATATAATACAACTATCCTCTTCGAATTTCACATGAAAACTATTATCTTACTTATATTATGTAAATGCAAAACACACGTAAGTTTGTTTTAAGTAACTGAATAGCTCTATAAAAAACGAAGTACCTACCTACGGTATCCAAAAAAACTTTTTAAGAAGTATTTCGACAACCGAGAAATAAACATTTTTGTTCACATGTGAAATGTTTGAATTTGTAATTTTTTTACAAGTTACGGTTTTCTTTACAGTTACACAATGTAATACAAATTAGAACAGTAAACAGAAATCATATACCATATTTTCTTTATTAGTCATTATTAATATTTTTCTTTTTCATCAATCATTATTAATTTTGTCTTTTTTATTAAACTTATAAATCTGTATACGTATTACTAATGTACGCAGAGAATAATAGATATGTATGATTATGCACCTAATAGCCTTTTGTTAAGTTATTTATTATATTTTAAAATTGTTACATATTTAGAAGTCATTATTAGATGTCCATTATACAGACAAACCCCTTTATATACGGATTTCGTCCATTATTTGCAATGGAAATTGATAATAATCACATTACTCAGAATCCAACATAGGGAACCCTTTGATTCCTGGTCACCCTTCGTAATTCTGTTTGCGACGAACGGTCAAACGGTCTCTATTGATTTTTGTTATTAAACAATAGATTTTAGTTACAGAGGGACTATTTGCTTTGATTTTTGCCACGGCTCCGTGTGAATGTGGACTAATATTGACGTTAGCGTTTTGCCACATGACGCCAAGCGTAAGCGAGGTATTAGTCACTAATAGTTAAGCTTGCTGATAACTGTGTATATGTAGACAATTTATTTGGGATAATTCTAAGTTATCCAATTTCTAGCACAGCGATTTAAAGGAATTTTTTATTAAATTAAGATATTTTTTAAATTATAGGTATATCACCTGTATTAAACATGAAGAACATATTGAAGATGAATCCAGCGTCTTAGATAGTTTTACGTTGTTTGTCAAGTTGTAAGAGTTGCACTTATCTATGTTTGGATAGTGTAGTAGACTGTGTTAATAATCCTTATTTGTTGGTATTTCTACTAGGAGACCCATTTCTAAGAATGGACTGAAAGATTCGCTAAGATGAATTATCCATCCAAGACTTAACTGCGTTAGGTGTTGCTGCTTCTTTTCTATATATTTTGCCAAGAGTAGGTATAACAAAGGCTTAGGCTTGGTGGATCACTATAACCGTAGATATAGACGATGCGAGTCAGTATTGCTGATTATTATCTAAAGGACTTTCGTCTCGCCCTACGAACCGTGCGCTGAGGCGTCTGGGAAATGTGTTATAAAATAGTATAGGATTACTTCAATTCACTTCAAATACACGACATTGTGTGTTATTTGAATGTTAAATATGTTATTTTTTCCAATTCTTTTAATTAAGACGCGTAGGCGAATTATACAATTTCACATTTATGAAATTTACTAGTATATCTCGTATATTTCTACTAGTAAATTGACTAGTACCTATACATAAATATTTCTGCAATATTCGTCAAGTTATGTAAAAATGGTATTATTTTTCAATAACTATTTAAATAATAGTACGGAAAATGCTGTATAATACTTTGAATAATTTAATTTTTTTTTTAAATAAATAGAATAGTTACATTGTAAATATATTCATTAATGTTTCTCTAGTTTTCGTCGCATGCTCGCTTGCTTTAATGTAAACAATACATTTGTTAACAATTTCTACATTTTTTCTACCAAATAGCCATTAGTTACAGAAAATTATATATATTTTATTTCCAAGATATCATATACCTTATTATTTATCTGAATATTGCTTGTTTTTTGTCACAACAACGATAAAAATATACCGTGACTTCTCTTCACTTCACGACAATAATCAAAATGTTACTTAAGAATTTTCCGCATTTCCCTTATCTATCCTACACTTGCAATAACATTTCTTACTTGCTACGGGACGTTCGTTTGTTGTCTTAAAGACAAAGCCGCTTTCCTTGTCTAAAACCTCAAACGATAAATCCATTGGTGTCCAGCGCAGCTTACGGCGCCCCGCTGCCTTGGCTAACCAACAAACAAAACACACGTACAGAAATTAAACAAAAATAACATCTATTACAATGGGAAAAAGAAGTTTTATAAGCACAGTTATCTTGGCTCGCCAATAGAACCAAACAAAGTCAATTCTGTAGCCGTAGACCACGATATAAGGGTTATTTCCGGGCAATACGGGCAAGGATGGTGCAAATGCGGTTTGCCGTTTTACACGCAAAGCTTCTGATCGCAACGTTACAGTTTGTCTTGCGTGTCGGCTCGAAACGGCGTGACGCAAAACTGACACTGACCTTTTATGCGGTCATGCAAAATCATGATACATGAGCGGCTTAATTCAATATGTATAATTTGCTTTATTCGGTAAATCGTAACAAATTCATTCTAATTATGGTATATTAAAGGAAAAAATAGAAATATTCACCTCTCATAATGAGGAAGTTAGGGGACATAATTTAGTAAAAGAAACATAATATTATAATACCACGTCTGTAACCCCCGAAGAGGTAAGCAGAGGAGCGTATGTAGTACACTCTTGCATTTCACTAGTTACGTTTACGTACCATGCTGGAATAGGTGGTGAGCCT
>DWTO01005436.1:0-10748 GCA_018244755.1 Jemadia pseudognetus
GTCCACTGCTGGACATAGGCCTCTCCAATAGCACGCCACTGAGCTCGATCTTCAGCTCTTCGCATCCAACCGCTGCCGGCCACTTTGCGTATATCGTCACTCCACCTAGCCATAAATGTAAACGACCAGTACCTCTCACATCTTTAATTAGTCTGTTTGTTATCAATTAACTTGAGAAAGCATTTCCGTTGAGACCACTACCAAGTCAATACAGCACACTTATTATAAAGG
This sequence comes from Jemadia pseudognetus, assembly GCA_018244755.1. Lineage (NCBI taxonomy): Eukaryota > Metazoa > Arthropoda > Insecta > Lepidoptera > Hesperiidae > Jemadia > Jemadia pseudognetus. Next base: position 232 of record DWTO01005436.1, read on the forward strand.
TGTATAAGGATATGGTAACTGATTTATATACAGATTTAGTTATTCTATGTACTTCATTAAGGACCCATACGTAGAAATCTCTCGTAACTACACCGGTGTAGCAGAAGCCTATTTCTAGAAGGACTCCCAGGTGGCAGACATCTTGACTAGATGTCAATGATGTTTCGACCTTTGTAGCTTTTGAGTCCTTGAGTCTACAGCAAAGAGAGAAATAAAAGCAAAGACAATGTGAAGCTAGATGCACGATAGGAATTTGTTTTTAAACAAATTTAGAAGGACGTACATTCATTTTTGATGTTCTAGTTTTTTATTATTATTTAATAAATTTAAAACCTTTAACTGAGGAAGTATACGTAATATACGTAAGCATTTATGTGTCCATATGAACACACTGACACAAATGTACTTATACATTCAACGTACATATCAATAATTAAATATTTATGGTTTGTTTATTTTTTTCGAAATCCTTTGTACGTTTGCTGTCAAAAATGAAAATAAAACACCTTGCTTAACTTTATGACCAATGGACTTCAAACGCATAACTACCTATTAAAAAAAAGAGTTTTTTTTCTGTTTAACGATCGACCATTACTATTTTTAATTTTATGAAGGATACCGAGGAAAGGTCTTTTAGTATTCTCGAAGGAAAAGAAATCTTACGGCACTTATTCTATTCCCCTTTCTAATCCCAGTGGTATATTAACTGGAAGAATTATTAATTTGCATTATTACAGCTGACTTCTTATTAGATACACGAGTATGAGGGTCAAGGCATATAAATTGTAATGAATAAAATATTATCAACTGTGCTCTGAACATGTTGGAACTTAAGTATAACTGGTGAAACGTGGGAGTAAACTACGCTTCTCTGAGTACCTCTTCGGTGATCACGCGTGTCTTATGTCATACATGAAGTATGCGCTTTTATTTTATATATAGTTATCTGAACATTATAATAGATTGATTACAATGCTCCTTGTAGGACAGATGCCATTTGAAATAAATTTTATCATCATCTACAAAGAATGCAAGCGAGTAGGTGGGAACCATACGTTATGTAGAAGAAATATGTATATTCTATGATACCTACAAATTAAAATGTCTCTTCATGATTAGAGGAGGCATATTTTAAATATATTCCGTTAAAAAACAAAAAAGCCTCCCAGGACCAATTTTGTATTACAATGGCTTCCCAAGAAGAGAAAGAAAATACATTAGAAGAATTACTGCTACGAGTTTCTGCTAAAGTGAAATTTAGTTATATGGCTGCCCAAATTACGAATTGCTGTGGGGTGGGTACAGACTAAAGTTATAAAGACAAGCAACCCTGCTATCACGACAGTGTAACGTCCCCTTTACAGTGCCGCGGTAATAAGAACGTACGTATATTTTATTAAGCGGGGGATGTGAGCAATACTTAATTAGTCGTCGACATTAATGGAATTCCATGTTTCATGGAGGATTCGTCTTTGTTTTCACAATTCCGAAATGTACTTTGGTAATTGTAACGTACCAATTCTAATGTGGTCTGAAAAACAATTATATAAAAATTATCTTTTCGCTTACTGAATATTTCGTTCAATGTATGTTATTGTCGATGAAAACATCTTTAAAATTCATAATACTTGGTCCTCTATAACTCAGCTCATTGCATCATATTCCATAATAGAGAAAAGACTGAAGTACCATTCGTACACTATTTCTTTAAAAAATAGTCCTAATAGCAAACGAGATGTTCTAGGATGTTGCCTTGAATAATTCAAGATTGTACGCCATATACAAATAGACGCCAGCAGGGAGTTCCACATTTTAGGAGTTTGCCACAGAGCGATTTAGCAAAACGCTTCGTCCTGCTCAGTCGTCAGAAAGTCTCCCGCGTCTTACTAACTCGATACAAAAATTACGGTTAATAAATTAATACCCTATGAATGAAAAATGTACGACCATTGACCGATAGGTGTAATTAGCGAAAATGTTAACAAAATCCTGAGAAATTCAATTCATTCACTCTAAATTCAAACTGATTGCTTCAATTCTTCCTAAACAAGAAACGACAACTGACGTGTTACCTAACATAGAAGAATCATATAATATCAACACCGACGTGAATCAAGAGACTGTGAACAAACTGGTCCGCACACAGAGAGCGACTAGCGAGCGAATAGTTGCGACAAACGCGTCTATAAGCCAGCACCAGTGAATACACACTCACGACCCACAAGAAGTGACAGCCCCAATCAAAGCGTAGTTCATACTACCAAGTATTGATGCTAGAGTACAAACATTTATTTATATACTGTGCGTTTCAGTTAAAAATGTTCGTACAATGCACGATTATTTTTTGTCTGTGGCTTTTCTTTTACTAATTATATTATATACAATACATAGTACATATATCCTTATTTACATAAGTATGCACACGCTTATTTACCGTTTATTACATATATAAATATCATTCCAATTTATATCTATCGAGTAAATTAATATTTTATTTTTCATGTTACTTTCATCATAATTATTTTTTAATGCCGTTCCAATTATCATTTTTAATTGAGGTTAAATTTAATTTTAACTCAATTCGTCAGTATCTACTTATAATAACAGGGAAAAACGTTTAAAATAACGTTTTATACTACTAATAATCAGTTTTTATAGCACAAAAATATATGGAAATATTAGGATTTTATTACTGTTGATTGCCATGATAGCCATTTTGAAGGCAAATTTAACTTGATCAACCAATTCCACATAAAATTCTCGTGAATGATGGAATTTGTTTAACCGTTCTTAAATCTGTGTTTTGATACCAAATATATCCGTGGTGTTGACAATACAGCGTTAATTTGGGACTGTGTATATTGCGTTGTTTATTATTTCATTAAAAATTAAATTAGTTGACTACCTCGTTGGTCGTGTTAGTTGCAATTGCGACTACCGATCGGGAGGTCCTGGGTACAATTCCCGAGTCGGGCACTACTAAATTTTCTAATTTAGATTTTCTAGTAATGACTCGAAGTCTGGGTGTGTGTCTGGTGTATGGCAATAGGCTCACCACCTATTCCATAATGGGACGTAAATGCAACTGGTGAAACGTGGAAGTGTTCTACATTCGTCTGCCTACGTCTTCGGGGATTACAGGCTTGATGTTACGGAAAAAATATAATTATGTCCGAACAATTGCACAACCTTACATTTGAACCCAAAAGGGGCGAAGCCTGTGCTACGGTACCCACACCTTTGATAAACTTCTTATAATTTATTTGTCGTTACTGGGAACAGAATCCCTAATCACGAACCCTAGCTCAGAACTCAGGGTAACCCGGAGTTGATACTGGCACTTAACTGAAGGGTATCTAGAATACATACTTTGTCGTTCGTCGTTCTATTAAGTATGTGTATTGCTTAAAAAGCAAGAAGCGTTACATCTGTGTTGTAACGATTGCATGCACAGCAGGGTTTCGTGTTATGAATATAAATTAGGGAAAGGAATACACTTCCTTGGACTATTTCGTTAAGGAAAACGACATCGTCCAAGTCCTACTAGTAAAATCTCGTATACTTATTGCGTACATACATACATAGTTTTTTTGTTAGGATAGAGATGTTTGGCATTCGATGCTCTCTACCTACCCGATAATGAATCTCTCGTGTCGATATAATAATTATTATTTGTGGAAATTATTGCATAGTAATTTCTTATTTTATTTACGATCATCCGATGTTAACTTTAAATTACTTTTGCTAACTTTACAATTATGAAGAAATAAGTGAAAATCAATATTCTGTATCAGTATTATTATTTTTAATATGGTTTTGTTCAAGTATTTAATAGTTTTTTTAGCATAAAAGCGGTTTTTAAGTTAAATTAGATAAAAATATTTTTATGCGGGTATGCCCTACTTTTCGAATAGCACATTTCATACATTACCTATTTAATATGGCCATTGTTACTACGAGTTTCAAAGTACACGGTATCGATTCCAGTCAAAACAATAAGCTATCATGGCGCAAGTTCGTCCTACATTTACCCCCCTTCTTGATCAACTGTAGACTTGGCGACCATTACCTAACCGGCCGCCTTACGCGCTCCCCGCTACAACTCTTAATGCCAAAACAATAACAAAAACTAAACAACTTCTATATCCGCGAACTAAGACTCAAATTTAATTAAAACATGTCCATTGAACGGCAAAAGTAACTTTGCCCCATGTACTACGTTCTGTACGCTCGCTGTTTACACTCGCCTGTCGTCGAACATCATTCAATTAATTCGATATTTGAACTCGGTAAAGAGCGGCCATGTCAATGTTTGCGAATTCGTTTTTCAAATTTAAAAGTGTAGCCGCGGCTCGTCGTTGCGCAGAACGCGTGAATGATAGCGTACTGTGTATCAAAACAGTGTTTTGTGTTTCTTGTGACGTGATTTGTAGATAAATTACGTATGATTGTCAACCGGTATGTGCGTGTTTGATAAAATTTTAAACGTTTTGTTGTGTTGCAACTGAATAATGTTTGTTTGAAAAATATGTGTATGGAAGATGCTGGCTGGCGAAGAAGGTTGTATAGAATTAGTGCAACGATGGCTCCAAAGGCGTGAGAGCGATGATATCGAGACAGGTGATGTTAAATGAGAATTAAATCTGCTTAATTCTTTACATGCCAGTCATGGGACGCTATGCAAATTCACAGTTTGGAATCGCACCGAAAACAATAAAACATTTATTATTATTAAATATGTTATAAAACGCTTTCCATAAAACGGTATGAAAGTACAGTTATTTATATGTATATTTGCTTTAGTATATTTGTTCGTAGAACATTATATTTTGCATTTTTTCATTAGTGTATAAAAGGTGTCATCATTATAGCATCACCTTTGTATTTCCCAAAACGAATAAGCAGAGATGTAGGTATAGTGTCCTACCACATTTTATCTGTTATGTTATATAGGAAAGTTAGAGCCGATAAATAGTATCCGAGATGATGAAATTCGGTGCCCGAGAATCTTTAATTTTATTTCCATATTTGATAAACCTTAAGACATACGTAATCTGATCTCAACTGGTAATATATCATATAAAAATATGTGTACGTACATTACACAAGAGGTGTATACAGATGTTTTTAATGCTAATGGCGGAAAGGGTGCCTTTTTTTCACACTTTCCATTCATCCCTCGGGCATACGCGACACCTTTTAAACAAATTTCATTATATGTATTACTATAGCATGTAACAAAAATCTAACATATTTCGGTCGTGGGCTGATTTCACACCCATTTATGCAATAAACATACGTTTTATTTGAGTGTTAAAACAAAAGTATTAAAAAGTCAAGTTCAAACCGTCAGATTGCGTGTATATAAATATACAGGTAAAATTATTAAGGTAAAATTATCCGATACTATAGTAAATATAAAAAAGGGCTATTAATTGTTTGTACACTTATGTAACATGTATAATGAACAAAAAACAATTTCACAATTATAACGCTCTGATTTAAATTTAAGTAAATAAGCAATTGAATTGTGTATGAAATAACAATCAAATTGGTCTTTATTCAAATGTCAATAAAAGGAACAAATTTATAGCAATATCACTTTTTAGCAATGTTTGTATTGCTTATCTCGGTAAGATTCATCTTTCTAACAGATCGTGTATTTATCAAATGAATACTTAGAGTAAGAACGTACAATATAAACATAACATCACACCTGTTATCCTGTATGTTATCCCCGAAGAGGTACGCAGAGGAATGTGCGGACATAATTGACAGTAAATAAAAAGCAAATAAGCAATTGTATAATTTTAGGTGCTCATACAAATATACGAACATCAAATCCCGGAACAATCTGCGAACAAGCTGATTTGTATCAAACAAAACATCCCCTTATAATTGATAGGGGTAAAGGTAACTTACATACATACATATGAGTATGGTATCACAGTTGATGTTCAATGTTGGTAATAGCACTGACATTCCGAGCCATTGAATTAATATGGCCTTTCGTCCCATACCCAATCCTAACAGCTTCAACTGAGGTGTACCCGATGACATGTATTGGTATGACACGTGTGTCATTTTGTGCTTCATATTAACGTAACGAAAGATATTTTTGATCTATTCTCTATTCGATATTTGTGATCACACAATGAATGGCAAACAATGTTAAAATTTAATCAAGGTAAATTAATTTTAACGTTTCTCAATAACTGACGTTCCGTATATAGACAGCATTTATATTTCACTGTCTACAATTTATCAATAAACATTTAATCATTTTTACTATACGATTTACGACAATGCGTACGTCGCAAACTAAACATATCATTACAATTTTAAACAAACCAGATCGACTTTCTAATTTTACATCCGTTCTAAAAATATATTTTCATTCCTTTAATACGTACGTTAAACACTTCTATATCCAATCGATCTAGTTATAAACGCTCAATTTGTTATTAGAAAACCAGGTGACCATTCGAGTCGATAGTCTGATAAGCGGGCGACTGGATGACCTCGATTATCTAATACGCGTAGTACCTACTTGTGTACCTCGTATGTATGTGAACCAATTTCGTATTGCAATTCGACTTGTACGCACCCAGTATATATGTATAAACATTATAGCAGTTTAAGATTCTTTAAATCGTTCGCGCTAATTGCAGTTGGTCACTGGATACGGCAACTTTTTCATTTGCATTTAATTACTCGCCAACATCTGGATATACGAATACGAGTATCGTCGCCTTATGTTCAAAACTATCTGGATACTGAACGATACGTACTGTACGTATCGTTCAGAAATATTTTAAAAAATCACGTGAAATCTCAATATGTCAACTGTGCAACTTAAAAGCGAATTGCCGATACACCTTGGTGATAAAGAAAGACATCTTTATCCGATTGTGAATAAGATTATCCGTTACGACCCGCGCGGTCAATAACCTTAGCATTAACGTCGAAACGAGCTCTCCGCCAGGCGAGAGGTGGCTCTGCCCGTTGCCCTTTGCAAGTGCAACAGATGTCACTGTAATTATACCGCAATGCTTTTATAAATCGCCGTTGATTAAAGGTGTAAGTACAAGTTAACACATTAACCTCGAGCTATTGCTCTGCGGTATACGATGGAATACATTTTATATAACCAGATAATTTTTTAGCATACAAAATATCGTATAGTTTTTTTAACGTCAAATTATGTTAGGGAAAATTAGCAAGCAAGTTTTTCATTGTTAAGTTAGTATTTCGTTGAAGTAGTTGATTGTTACAATATTTTATATTGATGGTCAAATAAATTACATTAGAAAGAAATAAATAGATGTAAATGTTTATATTCGACGATATCGAATTAATACTTGCTTCAATTGTATATTTATATATTTAGATATTAAAAGTGTTAAATGGTCTCTATTCAATTTAATTAGGTAATAAAATCGTTTATGTAAATGACTTGGATTTACATCGCTTGTACTACAAAATTGTAAATTTTTATTGATCCTCTTCGTGAATCTAATAACACTTAATTTTAATTAATCAACAATTAACGGTTTCGTAATAATGAGATGACATATGTAATTTAATAATTCTCTTACTTTAATACTAAGCTCTTTTTTAGAAGTTAAAAAGTATTTGGGAAAGCTGATTACTTAACTGGAACAAGACATCAACTAAACCCTTTTTAATCGGAAGATTAGCTTTCCTAGCCTCACTTCAGAATATAAATTCCTAATCTGGTGAAACCAAACGCAGTCGTATAATTAAAATTGTTACGATCATTGATTTAATACCTATTTCTATTTGGCATATTTGAATTTCGAATGTTAATTCAAATTGTCACACAAGGCACGCTATGTAATAGACTAATAGTTTACTTTTCTTAACAAACAGGTAGCTCCAGCGGGTCGCCGGGCGCCCGCGCCGGCCGCCGCTCGTCCCTCGCGCTCACACCGGAGGACGAACCGTTAGTCGATGTCGCCGTAAGTACTGTGCGCTTTTCTACCGTACAATGTGGTAAATACATTATTATTCAGCCCGGGACTCTTACGGGGTAGGCAGAAGCAACCGGGTGCTCAATATCTCTACCCTTATAGATTTGATGTGCATCATCTACATTCATCACTGTCTAAATACATAAAAAAGCCCTTTAAAAATACACTTAAAAAACATTATTATAATTAAATATTAACGAAGTTCGCTTTGGAACTAAATCAGAACTCTTATTAAATAATGTCTACAATGTAATCAGCAGTAAATAGAAAACAAATTATTAAATTTTTTTAAACTAACACAAAAACATCACATGACACAAATTGTTTAGGGAACACAAAAAGAATGTACTTAAAGGTTTACTAATTACTATTACTAAGAAAGGGTGAAAATTCAAACAAAGGCCACTGCTATTTCGATTTTATGGTAAACATGGCTACCAAATTTAATAAATTTTTAACGGAATGAAATAATACTTTACGGAAACCCTTACACTCTCTGATTTATGGACTTAACCCTTCTCATTCTGAAAGGGTGCCCGTGTCCACTACTGGGATGACAAATAGATATTCTTTAGGATATTTTATGGTATAGTTACATTTTGAAGCGTTCTTGCCTTGAATTATACAATGTTAGTAAGCTATTATCCTGGTTAACCAAGAGATAACATTTCGGTGGATCATACAGAGGAAATCGGTAGCTGGACAGATATTTGAATGCGGTATTATTCTCGAACAGAGCATTACCAGACTCCGAGCCACTACTAAAAAATCTAAGATACAAAAATCCAATGTTGGCCGGGATTTGAACTCAGGATCTCTCGATCGGCAATCGCGCTTGCAACCAACACGACCAACGAGGCAAACGAAGTCGAGTTACTAATACATGAAACTCATCATGCTTAGCCCATTTTCATCCATTGATACACAAAGGCCTCTCCAAATTATGAGACAAAATATTTTTAATTAAACCTAATTCAAATTTTAATTAATTCAAGTAAAATACCTATTACGTTAATATTATTAATGTCATACCGAATATCGATATAACGTACAGTTGTTAAAGAATAACACAGACTAAACATGTACAGAAGTATTTGTTTGTCGTGAGAAATTCGATGACATTTAAACATAAAATCTAATAAATTAGGGTCTAATTTCGTCTAATGCTCGACCAATAGGTATTATTATTATTGGAACTGTATTACGAATGCACAAATCGCACACTGAATATGATAACAATGTTGAAATTTAATATCGAGTGAATTAATAAGTGAGCAATTCGTAATGGTGATTTGAGTACATCCACCCTGATGACAGGTGCAATGCAAAAGTAAACCAATGTGTAATCTTTTAGTAATGTTTCATATTCACACCACTTCTACATTCTATCAGGCGCGTCGTCCGTAACGTCTTCTGATATCTAGAATTAGATCATCGCCAGATGAGTCCAGAAGGGTTGAGTTGTAAAGGTTAATACGCGCCTTCACCTATCACCACGGTTCATATGGCTTAGTCAAGGATAGCCCAAATGTCACTAAGTTATAAAAAAATATCAATGCCTAACTAAGAAGCGAAAATTATTGCCTGCCTTTCCTTCTTTAAATTATTGTAAATTAAATTAATTTAAAATAATTAAGCGATATCTCCTGCAGAAGAAATTTGGTCATATGGAATTTCGTATCTTACTCTGGAAGGTTCCAGAATCTTTACAGAAATGTAGGTACTTTCTCTTACACTACCTTCTCAAGTACTCCCCGGGGCACTATCCTCCGGTTTCGCTTCGTTAGCGATCATAGTTAGTAGTTGTAACAAATTGCCGTAATTTCCGGTATCATACATATAACAACATGTGATCGAGCAACCGTCATAGAAATTTGTAATATACCAGTAGTAGGTATGCTGAAATTTAATTCACTGCACAGCGTATTATAACAATATAATATGTAAGTCTTAACTGTCGTGTTGGGTGAGTGACCAGAAGCACAACTACTAATGGAATATTCGAATACTAATACACGAATACTAATGGAAGTTTCGATTACGGAGTCGGGTACTGAGCTCATATAGTTGTTAGAGAGATCTATTGCCAGTATCAGCAACTAAATAAAATGGCGAACCACTATTCAAACTATCAAATTCAAATTACAATTCTATGTAATAAATATAATACTATTCAAGTTCGGATACGCAGTCAATTATAAATAAAAGTCAGTACATTCTTCTTGCTCTTTGCGGATATTTTTCAATATTGTGTGGGACCCTTGAGCATGCTCCATGGTCATGGGTTGCATTTGAATATTTGTTTTGTTTTTAGTTCACTGTATTAACTAATTTCATATAATACCTGAGGCACTAGACCGAGCGAGCGGACTGTTAAGGATTCGTCAAGTTTCGTACAATAAAATAACTCTCTTCAACTAAATATGAGAACACACATGTCTTCATTAGGAACTCGTAATTTAATCACGTTAAACATCAAGTCGATGGAAAACCAAGTCGACAATAGAAGTAGAGGATTTTCCG
>DWTO01005437.1:0-10748 GCA_018244755.1 Jemadia pseudognetus
ACTATAAGAACGCGGCTAACATTAAATTATTGTTTTATTTATTTATAACATACAATCACGCTTATAACTGAAGTGGTAGGGAGAGGTGTGTATTACATTCCCGCGTTTCCCTCGTTGAAAAGGTGGTGAGCCCATTGCCATAAAACAGGTCGAATCCAGAGTCTGTGCCACTACTACGTATTTCAAATTAGAAAACTCCAAAAACACTTTGTCCGCAACGAGGGACTCATTTGAATTTTACGACGTCGTGGCAATAATTATTAAACTTGTCATAACTATTTGTATAATCAGTATGACATCTTACGATATTCAAATGTCATTTCCACGACTAACCAAACTGGTAGAGACACTATTGTATATATTTATATACGAGATTCTATTAAACATGTTCGATTCTCTATTATGGGCTTCGTGGAAAGAAACCACCTCAGGCAAATTGGTTTTCTACGCATTACAAACCCTCTAGCCTACCACGTTGGCCTAATGGTTATCGTAGTATTTTTGTGGCCTGAAATTCTTAGTAATGGCTCGGAGTCTCGATATGTGCCCGGTGTATGTCAATAGACTCACCACCTATTCCATAATGGGATGTAAATGCAACTAGTGAAATGTGGAAGTATATATATTACATTCGTATGCCCATCTCTTTGGAGATTACAGGGATGCTACGTTCTGAAAAGTGCATTAGAATATAAGTCGTATGTCGTACGATTCGCCGTGGGGACCAACGTGGTAGAGTGTGCCCTAGTCTAATGTAGATAAGGGGGCGATCTGTGAGAGCATCTAGGACGAGCCACCGTCCACGCAAATTTCTAAACAGATTGCTTTATTTATCTAGAGTAAGATCTATAAACACATATCAAGGTAGCATGTGTATTTTCCCATGATATGAGGGCGTGTTGTAAAAACAACGTAAATTATTCAGACGAATGTTTATTGATTAAGCCGGGCGGCCAGGTCACGATATGACAGCAGATTTTATCATTCTACCCACTAACACGCTAACATTATTGTTATACATTATAACAAAATAACGTGCAGCGCCATCTGTTGTGTAATATATAGATTTATACTCTGTAGTTTTTGTGCACTGTTCACTGTACTTGACACAGGCAGACAGACACACATGCCGAAATAGACAGAGAGGGCGAGAGAGAAAGAGATGTTAAATCAATGTGTTTTTTTATCGTTTGTATTCCATGAAAGTGTAATAATAGTTAATCATTCTTAAAATGATAAAATAAAATTCCTGTGAAACTTTGAATCCGATTGGTAGGTTAGCGCTATTGAAGTACTTTAGTGAGAATATTAAACATGAAGAGGGTTGATGACCATGATGCTGTAGCTAACAGGAACATTTATCATCAACATATTATTGTCAGCCAACAACAGGCTCTTTTCGATATTTGATTCACTCACCCTTTGATGTCCCGAAACCTTGTCACCTTGGTGACACGAGAAGAATAATGATTGACAAATATGAAAGTAAATGTAGATATAATAATAATTATTATAGTGATGTGGAGATTTGAAATCAAAGTAGAAGACAGGTGTATTACCGTAAATAAACATATGTAGATACTTTATCTTTTTCGATATTATTCTCATTACATCATAACGCTGATAGATCGCGGTCTGCCTAGGACCAGCTAATTGCCTTGGGCAACCAACCCGCATGCCCAGCGTAGGGATTATGGGCATAAACCCTCAGGGGAAACCTATGTCCCAAATACCTTTATCTTTAGGGAACTGATTTGCTCCTTGTACATTTATTATTCTTTGTGTACATCCCACACGCACGTCGATTCTACAAAATTCTGTCTCCCCAGTCAGTATCTGAGCTATTACTAAATATATGTTTAATATCAATAGTTTGAAAAACTCAACGAAAACCTTAACATTTACAGTGTGAGTAAGATTTTTTTTGTCAGAGTTTCTTTTAATGTAAATGTTTAATAATGTACAAGGAGAATGCCAAAGTTTGCCTTTTTTCCTTTTGACTTTGAACAAGAAATTGAGTGGAATTAAGTAATTTATATTAGCCTACCTGCGGCTGGGATAAGGCGTACTAAATTCTTTTTGTTTTTCGTCCGTTAAAATGTTACGGATGTGACCTTGTTCATTAAAGAATAAATTTGAATTTGTTCACTTTTTTTTCGCCGTTCTAAATTTCGCCTATTTGTGGAACAAATGATACTTGGAGACATTTCGTTTTAATACCACTGTAACTATCTTAATAAATTTCAATTCGCACGTACCATTGTCTCGTACGGTCAATGCTTGTACAGTCGCGTTCAATAGATTCAATCCAGTCATAATTTATTCCATATTTATAATTAAAAAAAAACAAAATTCTTATTGGCTTTATGTACTCGCGTGTACATTGTAACATTTGAAGTTAGAGATATGTTTCTTATATAACGTGAAGAAATTTGACGTCTAAAGTCTGGGGACGTTTACTTTTTCTAAAACATAACATAGAATCAGATCGCCCATCGCGGAGTCTGCGAGAGATTGTTCAATTATTTAAAGCTCCGACGATCCAAAAGTACGAGAGAAAAAAACACGCCCGGAGCGAGAATCCCGAAGCCGTCATCTTCATTTCATATTCTTTACGCAAATTAGATTAAAAAAACACAATCTCGTCCCCGAGAACAATTATTATTACATAGTAGATACGTATTTGAGAAGAATTTCGAAGGAATTTTTTTTACTAAATTACATGTAGGTACACAAGTGTTCATAATTCCGAAATAGCTCCGTTCGTTCTTTACATAAATATCAACATCAGCATCGTCAGCAGCGGTCTTTTGTCGAATCGTTATTCGATAAACTCAAAATGAGAAGGATTCAGGCCACAGTCTACCAAAGTCTTTGACTATGTTATGGAAGACGTTCAGGTACGCACGAAGTTTCCTCACAAAGTTTTCCTTCTCCGTCATAGTGTGGTATATTGAAATCTCTAAATTTAAAACGTAAACGTAACTGGTGAAACGTGGGAGTGTACTAAACTCCTCTGCCTCCCTCTTCGGCGATTACAGGCGTGATGTTACTTTTTATAGAATGCTGGCGTGTCTGATCTATTGCACCCTGTGCTTGATGCGCACATTGTTCATTTCTAGAATGTTATCACCACACTTACAGAAATCGTCGTCGGCTCCGAACGCTCTGGCACACCACTAGTTCGTCACGTATCAGTAATGAAATATGTTGCGGTGTATCGTAGGGCGATCTTACGTAACACTTTCGCGATAGTAGGGTTGACAAAAAAAGACAATAAGTTTTTTTATAGACACGTGTGACATGACGTAACAGATCTTATATGACCTCAAACACTTCACATGCTGCTACTCGTATGCTCAATGTTCCTGACGTCAGTTACGGATTCAACATCGAAGTAGTGCTCCGCGCTTCTCTGCTTGACGTCGAGTAGTAAGCGTAGTAGAGAACTAGAAATTCCATGTTACATTGACACGGCTAAGAGAGCTATAAAACAAATGAAAATAATGAAGCAAACCAGTAGTAGTATACTTACCTGTATAACTGTATAAGTGCCGATCAGCAGAGAAGCAACACCTCCGAGATATTGTGTTGCCCTCAACTACCCATAATCCCACGTACTGGCGCTCATTTTTGTTCTCAAAGTGGCTCATTGTAGTTGAGGTAGATTTTCACTAGCATGTATGAACCTAAACTAAAGAATTATCTTCGCTAAGTAACCACATTTGACTATAACCACTAATCACAGCATGGTTCGCCGGCGTATTCGCTGGTCTTAGTGATACATAGTTTCGGAAAGTAGTGACTAGGTCAATATTACCACGTACCCTTAATGCAAACGTGCTTGTATCGACTCTCTCATACCAGGCCGAACCGCGCTCAGCGATGCGGAAAGAGCGAGGTAATAATAATGTATCAGGGAGAAAAAATAATAATTGCACAGTGTAGCGAGACAGCCCTCGGGGAGAGCCCTGCGTGATATTTATTTTGACGTGTGATACCTCTCGCGTTTGCGTCGTACCTGGCCTGGCTGTGTTAATATTCAATGCGGGGTACGCAGCTACGTATGTTATTATAACGCAAGTGAAATTGATTTTTATATCGTTCCCAATAATTCCCAACAGCCCTTTACGTGGCGGTATTTTACGAACTTTGGATGAGTTTATCGCGTAATAGAATAGTCTTTTACAGAGCTCGTTCCTCCATTGTCCTTCCGCTGTGCTTTTTTCTGCAGTCGATGAGTACTGAGTGCAGTGCATTGTTGTATTCTAGATTGGAAAAAATGCTAGCGGGCAATTTCTACTTGCATTCGAGAGGTCTCTAGCGTGGATCTGGTGACCCCTAAACATGTTCCTACCACATAAAAGTTTAAGTCCTGACTTACATAGTATAGAACTTACATTAACATAGTCTAGTTGATTTATTCTTGTTATTATAGTATTTGTTAATATTTCCATTTAAGTGGTTATACATTTGTTAGCCTTGACAAACTGATCGTAGTTGACAAAATAGACGGAAATAGAGCAGGCGGGCGCCTGGTCACCAATTCACTGGTCTATGTATGAATGATAGGGCTCACATCGACCCAAGAGCTCCGTCAGGCTGACGATGTTTGTGTGCTACTTAAAAAATTATAGACTGAATAACAATATACATATGTGTCAATCAAAAATCTTTTGAATTTTTGAACTTTTCATTTTCTCTTGTTTCGAAACATTTTTGCAACTTTATGATGTATTATAGGTACCGTATCAATCGCACTATATAACAAATCATATATGGACCTTATTATGAAGCTGACTTCTATATGCCAGCGATCTTAATAACTTTGTTGCCGTTAGCAACATCTGTCGTCTCTCGACTTCTAACCTGTTACATTCAATAAAGGGTAAATGATCACTGAAATGTTAAATGACATTCAAGTTTAATATCATCAAGTATTCCGCGCAGTCTCTTGGCGGCAATGTTCCTGCGTCTCCGTCGGTTCCCCCGGGCGTCGTTGGACTCGTCTGCGTGAATTAAAGGCTTTTAAGGTCTGAAGCGATGTTTCTGCCATTACCATCTATTTTTATCTCTTGTGTAAACCGATGGTAAAATGGACCAATTCATAAGCAAGCTTTGCAAATTTGAAATCGTTTAGTATTATCGTCAGATTCAACAGCATTGAACTGAATAAGATTGACCATTATAAGTGTAAGACAGTTAAGGGTAAACATTTCTATATGTTTTATATGATTTACCTGAATATAATTCATTATCGTGAGAATTTCTTCTGCTGCTCTGATGATAAATTCCTTCGCAAATTAGATTCATAACTTGAATCACCTTGAATATTTTAACTGTTTAAAGCACTGACATTCCTCGTATAATTACAATTTTCATTCTGCGCACTCCACTCACATTGAAAACGCACCGAAAACTTTGCTGAATCAACATTTATTTCCTTTGTTGACTTATTAAATGTTTTTTTTCCTGTATTGACTTATTAAACCTTAGGAAAGATTTAATGGCCCCTCCCCTCGCCCCTCTACCTCATACACCGTACGCTTGTGCCCAAAAGTTTCCAAAGTTGCGTTCGGTAGTTACAAGTTGGAATTTTTTTTTTCTAGCTATTGACTACATGTCGCTGGAACAGTCGCCCGTCGACGTCGCGTGTATCGAAATGTACGATTTATGGTTTTCACTTTTGTATGCGCGGTTACTTTTTCTTTCAACCGCCATTGTGATGGACGGCGCTACTGCTCTGACGTGTTTGTCGGATTTATTTGACGTACGACCGGTGGCCTCGCTGTTGAGTCGATTGTGGCTTTCGGACGGTCGTCACAGGTTTCACTGAGTATTTTGCACATATTACGATGAAAATGTTCTAAAGACGACGCCACTTGAATCAGTAATGAAACCAATGAAAATTAAAGTGGATACGGAGTTTTTCTCTATTCATCGTATGTTTCGGGTAAATAGTGTGTGCTAAGCATATTTACTAAGTAGTTATCATGGTTCAAAACATGAAATAGTCTGCACTTGTAACGTCCGGTATTGATTGTGTAAGTTGAATTTAAAGGAAAGTTATAATTTACAACCAATCAGTTGGAATGCCTTCAAAGGGCGTGGGCACGCCAACACCACTTAGCCAGTATTAATATACAAGCTAAACTTTTAATGAACCCTATCCGCCTCCTGTCCGTCTGTCCGTGTGTGGATATATGAATCATGCGATTAGCAAACACTAAGCTGTTAACGGGTGCCCGTTGATGTGAGAGATGAATGGAGGAATATGTGTGTGTATGTTAATTGAATGTTCCGTTTTGTTACAAATAGTTTTGCGTGAATGAAGAGTGCGTTATATGTACAAGAAATGCATCTGTTTTGACTGTAAGAATAGAGATACATATTCGGCGGTTGGTGCTCTATGCCTGCCTCGTAAGCTTCCTAGCGTGATGGTAAAATAATAATAAAACTATATATGTCGTTTGTCACATTTATAATTATGCTTTCCTTTTTCCTTCCACTTTGATTCTCTTTTATGACAATTATTACTGTTTCACTACCATCGAGTGTTAGCTCGTAGGGAATGATTATGGACATTAAATACGCCTATTGTTAAATTGTAACGGTGAAATAAATAAATGCGACCAATTTATTTCATCCCTTTACTAATGCCGTTGCTGTCCCTATGGTTTTGTGTCTTACAATCCATTCATAAATTGATGGTATATACATATACTGCGTATAAAGTATATTTACAAAAAAAAATATTATTAGGTGTTCGCCATCGTACATTGCTTAAATCCACCACACTTCAAAATAACCCTTTGTCTCCCTACATATACGGAGTCGATCCTGAACGCCTCATCCATCAGTATCAATCACTCTTAGATAGACTATGGGATTGGATTGGATACTGTGATCTCTTGGATGGAGTGTGCCGCGTCGTTTTATGGCCGGGGGTGCCATTTCAGATCAAACATTCTATAATGAAATGTTTTACGTTTGTTTCGGTGTTTTTTCGATTTTTATTGTTCGAGCGACCGCATTGATGACCGTCAGGGAAGGTAAGTGCAGCAAAGAACTTCCAAAGGCTGATGCATGAATGGATTGTTGGGTGGATTGTATATTGGATATACATACATATGTATGTTTATCAGCTGTCTGGTGACCGCAGAACAGATTGTGGTTGGTTTGGAGTTAAACGGCTGCATGACATATTTACTAGAATATTTAGGTATTATTCTTAATCCGTTGCCACAACGCGAATCTAAAATTATAACTTGTCATTGATTTTAGTTATTGTACCATTCCTTTTGAAACTGTATATTCGTAAATATATAATGCTAGTACCGCTTTC
The DNA here is from genome assembly GCA_018244755.1 of Jemadia pseudognetus. NCBI lineage: Eukaryota > Metazoa > Arthropoda > Insecta > Lepidoptera > Hesperiidae > Jemadia > Jemadia pseudognetus. Next base: position 7,346 of record DWTO01005437.1, read on the forward strand.
TGAATAATATTATATATGTGTGTCATATAACGATATATATATGTACGTATTTCGAGTAAGGCTTCTAAGGTTGGCACGGTCGCGTACCGCTCATTTGCATGTAGCATGCTTCTTGCGAGTCGCGGTACGATGCGCGGCGATAAGTGGTACGCGATCGTAATGAGATTGGGCAAATTAATATTTTCTACAAGATTTCATTTAAGAATTTGTCCCTTTGGTCTAGTGGTTGGAAACCCGACTGCCGATTGAGAGTACTTGGGTTCAAATCCCGATTCGAATACTATTAGGTTTTTCTAACTTGGAATTTTCAATAGTGGCTTAGTCTGAATTTGTACCCGATGTATAGCATACGCATAAGCGTAACTTGTATAGCGTGATCGTTTACTACACTCCACTGCTTACGCCTTCGGGGTAATATGGGCGTTATGTTAAAAACACCTAATGTAGAAATGTTTTTATTTCTATCGACAAGTTATTTATATGAGTCGCCGTAGCCAGTGGGTGGGACCGTAGCGCGGAGATGTCGTGACATGTTCCGTAGAGGAATTATTGTACCACGATGTGCGGAGCGCCGCTGACATCGCCAAATATAGGCCGGCGATATTCAAATTAAATTCGTATTGGTATTTTTTTTTAAATTTATTTATGTAAACAGAAATGACAAAGGAAAATGGTCATGCATAGTTGTAGAAGAGAGCAGTGCCCTTCTACAACTTAACATTTAAATGTCTTCCGGTTCTGCTTATTTTACGTTTAAATATCTTCTAGAACCGCTGGTGGAAAATTAACGTAACATCACGCCTGTTATCCCCGAAGAGGTAGGCAGAGGAGTGCAGTACACTCCCACAATTCACCAGTTACGTTTACGTCCCACTATGGAATAGGTGGTGAGCCTATTGCTATACACCGGGCACCGGGCATGGAAAAGTAGTTTTATAAAATGTATATATAAATAGGTATATTATGAAATTTTAAATTATAAACTTGAATGCTTCATTTATACGGTATGTTGCCCAAAGAGTGACATAAATTAAAAATTACTTACCTTTATCCATCAACCTCCCCTGCGGGGTTATGTCCTAGGTATTTATTAATAAATGGATTCGCTTCACAATTAGGAAGAATACTTCTGTGATGAGCACCAGTGGACTTCCTGTGTGTGCGTATAAAAAAGTGAATGTGTATTTAGGAATTGGTTTTGAAGTTTACAGCGCAAGCTATGCTTAATTTGAGATTAGATGGCTGATTGGGAGTTATTCAAAAATACCTATTTATATTATTATTGACGTACTAATTTGACCTATCGAAATTATTACGAGTTTAAAAACTGTAGCTTATCTGTCAAAGTCATAACAACATTGGCGTTCAAACATTAAGGGATTACATTGAAAACCAGACGAATCCCCCAGTTCCAGCGAAAACTTTGTCCCCGAACTCCCAGAATCTCAGCGGCGCGGCGTGGGGCAACGGCCCCCGGGACGTCTAATAACTTTAACATCAAGACCAACTAAGTTTTCGTCTGTCTGTACCACCGCGATATTGTACACTTTGTGAACTTGCCGCCAAATATAGATGATTTTCAAACAGAAATATATTAGGAGTTTTGAAATTGAAAAAAAAAGAATTGGTCATTAATAGCACCGAATATATATACAGTACTAACGTTAAAAGATATTATTACAGGAAGAGGGTAGTTTGATCTTGACCAAGTGAGTCAGATGATAATGGCTGAAGGAAGTCAAAAGTCTTAGAGCAGTGAAGAAGCAGGTCATTTCTGTAAGGACAAACACATTGGGAATTCTTTGCTCTGTTATAGACATGGAATGAGAAAATCATAATGAGTTTTAAACATGTACTGCGATTACTCAAACAGGGACATAGTGACAGAGCGCAATGGAAATTGCCATTTTTTTTATTTTTGCAACCCTTCTTATTGTTCCACTGTTGGAACATGTATCTCCTCTCACAATGAGAGCGTTAAGATCATAGTTGTTGCACGTAAGCACGCTGGCCAAGTGCGGGTTGGCAGAGTTCACATGCCTTAGAGGACAATTTGGCAAATGTCCGTTTAGAACGAGACTCCGGAGACATTAGCATTCCATTTCTGCCGCAATACAGCCAACATATCAATCTCTCCATTACATTGCAATTGTGAAAGTAGAGAAAGGAGACATGGACGCATTTGTCTCAGTTTAGAACCTGTAATCGCAGAGACACATTTGTCAAGTAAAACTCAAGTGCGGCTTTAGGGAACGCTTTGCATAAAGTGGTCCCTACATGTTTAATCGTTTCGCTTCTCTACATCTATGCCACGGACAAACAATACGACGCGCTATTTTGGATTCTTACGCGGCGATTTTATTTATAATATATTTTGATGAACGTCGTCGTTGGAAACGGGAAGCTGATGATCGATCTCAGTAGTGGGCTAACGATGACGAATTCTCATTCCAATGATAATAATTATTATTATCATATGGCCTCGCCATGTCCTGTAACAGGTAGGTAGGTCGTTTTGGCTATCGTCATAGAGGTGACGTGTTTCTACTATATTCGTTACTCCTTTTAATATTGGTAAAATAATCTATCAATTTACTTAAATTCCATAATATTGATTATTTTTAGTTTTATATTCCCAAAGTTAGAAGCATCAGATTTGGTTTATAGTCTCAGAAGTAGGAGAGTTTTTAGTTAGAGTAGAGAGTAGTTATATATAGGCTTCTCACGATGTTTCCCTTCATCGTTACAGCGAAGATTGTGATGTAATGGGAAATATAAACTGTGAACAAAAACAGTAATTTGGCATGATGTTAGTTATTAAGTATAATATATTCCATAAATGTTATTGTTTCTCTTCATTAACAGTATTCACACATCAAATACTGCTAACGTAATTATATTGTATTTGGTGTTGTTGTATATTATAATTAATGTAGTTAATATTGCTCATTGTACAGCTACATAGAAATGTAAACATATTACGTTTCTGTAATAATTATCAAACCAGCAGCGAGTTGATACAGAATTAATCCTCGTGTGTTTGCAACGGCAAGTTACCCGTTGTTTAGCCAAGTCAGCTAGCTACTACATGCAAACAACGTTTTGATGGGTTGTAAGTGAAATTTGATTGTTCCGGTTTTAGTGGGACGTCGTTGGATTAGGTAATGTAATTGGTCGAGGCGCCTGCGGGAAATCGGTGCACCGGTGTTCAACGTACACAATACGCCATTGAACGGTTACGTTACACCTAATATGACATCACGCCTCTATGACCTGTAAATGCAAGCAGAGGTGTACAATGCACTCCCACGTTTCACCAGTTACGGTTACGTCCCACTATGAAATAGGTGGTGAGCCTATTGCCATACACCGGGCACAAGTCCAGACTTTGAGCTGCTACCCA
>DWTO01005438.1:0-10746 GCA_018244755.1 Jemadia pseudognetus
GTACGGCTGATGTCATGTGCCGTCTAGCCGACGTAGGATCGAGGTCGCCATAGACGGAGCTATATTATATATGTACAATAACGTAAACTGTAAGATGTAATAGTAAGTTTGATAAATTCCGATAATTTACTTTCCATTCGTGGCGCTGCTGGAAGACATATCTCCTAAGGAACAGGCAGCGCCATTGTACATAATTTCTTTTGTATGTATTTTCACTGTGTACAAAATTGTTAAATAGAAAAGTTATATGCATCATCAGCCTATTCCCTTCCACTGCTGGACATAGGCCTCTCCAATAACGCGCCACTGAGCCATCTTCAGCTCTTCGCATTCAAGAGAGTTCAGAGGCATTAGAGAATGGCATATAATGTAATATATTGTGTAATATTTTATATACTAACGCTTGATTGCCATACTTTAAATTGCTATAAATATATCTCTGTTTTACGTTGTCATGATAGATGAACAGATATATTAAAACATATCTCGTTATACATAGCAAGACTTTATTGCGCAGATAACGTCCGCAAAATTATATTTTATATAGCTGCCGTCTGTACAAGTTTGTTTAATGCAATATTATAGCACAATATATTAATGTATATTATAGTTCCGTGTGTGACTGACTACCTTAATATGTGGACAACACGTCTGATATTGCGACATATACCACTCGCTATGATCGATGCTGATACTAATCTACAGTTTTCGTAATTTGGTATTACAATAATTTAATTTAGATTTATGTGTACGTACAGTTGTGACAGATATTATTATTGTTAATTCTGTGGGATACTATTATTGCAGATGCAATTTCGAAATAGCTTTCAATTTATTTGTCCACGTTTAGACAGTTAATTTTTAACTGTTGGAACTTTGCCACTGTAAAAATATTAAGATTATTACAACAGATAAAACACTCTATTTGAGCTTGATTTTTATGTAGCTTTTAAGATATGTTGAAGGTCATAGACTCGCCTTTTAAGTATTCTGTGCAAACGTTTTATGATCAGATATTATTACAGTCACGTCAGGTCCCTTGCGAGTTAGGCAGAGGACACCGAGTGCCGAATAATCTTACAGACCTGTTGAGTTTTGTTTACATTTCTACCTAACTTCTTCCCAGACCTCTTACTTGCCCATGATGCCCGTGTACGTTCATGTGGAGATGAGTTCTCCATTATGTTCTCCGTGTCCACAGATACCAAAAAACTGAATCTGTGATAAAGTCCACCGCGGAGAAGACGACGTCGATCCTGGGCGGCATCACGGCCGGCGTGTCGCACAAGCTGGGCCAGATGCGCAACTCGGAGTCTTTCCGCTCCATCGAGGAGCGCGTCGGCACCGCTTATGAAAACGTTAAGGTACGTGAGTAACGTAACGTTGGCGGATTGTGGCCACAGCCGCCCTTGTTCTTAGAGGAGCACCGTGTACAACTGGGAAACGATAAGAGTTGTAATAATATTTTGCATAATTTTTATATATCCATGTTTACGCGACTCTGATTAGGGCTTTTCATATTGTAAAATAATTTTTCTCACGTGATATAATTATAGGTTTAAATTAGTAAAATCTAGTAGTGGCCGCCCGGGATTTGAACCCAGGACTTCCCGGCCGGCGGTCGCGCTTGCAACCAACATGACCAACGAGGCGCTAATTAATGACAGTATTAGAATAATATCTCTTAAAAATTTAGTAATCGTATAGTACGTATACATTCTAGAGTGGAGGTAAGCGTTAATTCGATGCGATGTCCTGTGTACAAATACTTAACAAACAGTCGGGAACTCAGGACTACATATGAATAATTTAAAAAAGTTGTTATTGGGACATTAAAATCGTGGGGCTGTCGTCCTAAATCGGCGGCTTCCATCCATTAACCTTGCTCATTCAGAGAGCAGACCCGTGTTCAACAGACAATGAACACAGACGGGTGTGTTTTTATATTCATAAACAACCAGCTTATATTGAACCTATGCCTTTGAATTTCTGTTGTAGTACTAAATGTTGGGCGGTCTCATTGTAGGGTAAGGTGGCATCGAGGTCCAATTCAACTCAGAGCTTCGACGAGGCGCTCCGCGACGCGAGCCGCGCCGCCAGCGGCGCCACGTCGCCCACCATCCCCGAGGACAAGCCGCTGCCCTAGAGCCGGGGCCCGCCTCGAGGGACTGCGCCACGCGACCACCACACTCACGACTCACTTGGTGGCACCCCTCTTTATCAACTTTCTGCAGCGTTGAGGCATTCTTATAGCACCATCCACCGGAGATGTGCATAATATCAGCCACTGGATTATCCAAGAAAACATCTCGATAACTAGTACCACTTTATTAAAAGTTGGACAAAACTTTATAAATGTTTATGGCATTCCTGAGATAAGATAATACTTTTATCCAATATACCACCAATTCATTACTAGACATCATTCAAATGAATTGGCTTCCGCAGAAATTGATATAATGATTTTCAATAAACAGCCTGAGCATTTCAGACGCTTCGCAGACTGTTTTCTACAATGTTTGCATTTGAGTGTACTTATCTGGGATTATGCATTTAGTTCAATAATTTTACTTTGATAGAAAAAAAAACCCACATGTTTTTATCACAAACCATTTGAAGAGTAGGAACAATATTAAGCAACACAAAAGGTCAGGAAAACATTTTTCTTTCGGGAACATAACTTATTAAATTTTATAACACATCTTTCCGAGAAAATGTTTCAAAGCTGAGTCCCATCGCTTTGCTAATTGCTTGCAAAAGAGGAATGGATTTACACTTCAGTTATCATTACATCAGCTTCCTTGACCAAAACATTTGTACAGTGATGTTCATATAAATGTCATGTACAAGAGATGGGAGTCAAAAACCTTGAATATTAAAGTGCGCAGGCGCAGGTATCACCGTTACACGAGAGTAAGGGTAAACGCTTCTATTGACCTACACTCTTACTTCTCATTGCACTTCATAAACCCCACAATAATTAATTAATAAAAGATTATTGTTTTCGGGTATTATAGCAGGCGCCGTCACATGTGGTACTTAATACTTTTCTTGGTGAACCTTAAAATTAAGTTAAACTTGTATATCTGAGGCCTTCTTATTAAAGAGTGAATTGAGTTTGTGCGGTGACCGTGGTGTCTCAACTATTTAGTGATGTAAGAGATTGCTCGGTTGAAGCTTAATATGCATTACTATATTGGTATGTATTCCCTGTTCTGTCGTATCTACTGTCTTAACGTAGCATTCCATAACAATATTTATTGAAATTGTTGTCTATATGTAAGGTACACCCGATGAGCTTGGAAATAAAGATCGGTTGGTGTGTCTATACTAAGAGAAATATTAATTCCATGTTATGTATTATTAGCTACTCGAGAAACAGGATTATACAAATTATATACATGTTGATATCACAAGTTGTAAATTCATATAACATGTAAGTTATGTTGACATGAATAGTGTAAGACATGTAATAGCTTACCCGATGGTGTCCACAGTTTGGAGGTATAAAACGATATTTTTATAAGATGCTTAGCTTTCCTTTACTTATGAAAATATTTCCACTATTTACATTACCTTTTTCAAAAACGGTAAATAAAATTTATGTACTAAACTTTTACTTTTTTATTTCCCTTTCCTTTTTTAACAGACCTGTGGTGTTGATTTCATTGATAGCCAGTTGTATACAAATTAAATAAACAATTGTTTTTCATGCGTTTGTCATGCCACCGGCGCGTCGATCTGCCGCACCAGCTACAGATCTGGACCGGAAGGCGGCATCAGACGACTGGGCAGCGGTCAGAACAGATAAATAATGAAATAGACATTTTTAAATAAACAGATTGTATTAAGACCAATACAGTTTTTTTAAGTATGTAGATATTGAAGAAAAGTTAATCGTAGCTAATTGTTTCTGTTCAATAAATTACAATTGTGTGTGTGTGTCCATTATACTAGACAGACACTCGGCATTATGTTGATTGACACGGGATGATTTTTATTTTATGGTCGATACTGGCCTTACAATAGTAACATCATTTAAGAACAAAAGAAACTTAAAAATCGAATCGAGTAAATAATCGTATTTTAGTATTAATGAAATTAACGAAAATTACACGATAATTTAATTTGATATAAATAATAGGCATTCACTATCTACCAACAATTCAGTATTTACGTTATTTTCTTTTATATAAGACGTTTTTCTCTTTTAAGTAAACAAAAAATTTCATTGGACAAATGACATTAATAAATTTTCAATGTTATATCCATTTCTCATTAGGTATACAAATACAGAATATGAATGTCCACGCATCTGCCGTATGTCATTAATTCATTTAAAAAACACATCTACCAATAAATAAAAACCATCCGATGGGCGAGGTACATTTTGTGGGAAAGTTACAAACATCGAGGGACACATCTCACATACATGAAATTATAAATACAATAAATTTGAACGACAAGCCTCCAAAATGCTATTCTTTAAGTAATTAATTTTAATATACAATTGATCAAATTTCAAATAAACAAATGTCGTGTAAATTAAACTAAAAATTCAATTTTTTATTAAACCATCTAAAAATATGTACATTTAAATCGTTTAGGTATAGATGTTTTTTTAAACTCTATTGAGAGAATACGCCTTTAGTCATAGTCAACGCTACATATTAATACAATAATACAACACAAACTTTCTGATCCCGGGGCCGATACTTAAAATAAACCAGCAAATGACTATGTATGTTAATATGTAAAATAAACTCTACTAGCAGGGCAGCAGTAACCGATCAAGTTGTGAGGTATAAGAAATTATTATTTTAATATACAACCATTAATTATAACTTCGTTTGTAGCGAGTTTCTGGCGCTAGTATTGCTAGTAATTAATGCTACCATTCAAGGCAGCTCATGGGGTTGTCATATACACTAGTATAAAACCCCTAAATAAAGATAAAAAAGACAATTCTCACTTCTGTAAAATATAATTATATATGAATAAAATTATTCCAATTATATGATTTCGATTATATTATTATTGCACTAAGCATTAAGATTTGTAAAATTAAACAAGTAATTGTAATACCGAACAGAAAAAAAAACATTTCATGTCTAAACGATTTAAACCAATCATAAATATAAGAACGCTGCGCAAATTACATATGTACACATACATCAAGTTTTTGATTGGCGGTCTCAAGCAACACAGGTTCAAGCAAACAAACGAGGCCATAAGATCATTCTTCGAGAGGATACACACAGCGTCGGATACTGTCACGTTCATACAAACTACATACATCAATGATTATTGTAACAATATTGTTGCGATTACGTTCCACATTTGTATTTGTAAGTGTTACTATTCTTACATTTTTTATTACGTAAATTGGCGTTTCAAGATGGCGTCCTATGTCAAATATTCCGGTAAATACACGAGAACGAGATATGTCACGTAACCGACAACAACAGTTACAGAAATTGATGATGATTTTGTGTTGATTTTAATTTAATATAATTAAAAAAAAATTGCTAACTTGGCAATACATAATGTAAATTATTCTATTCGTAAGTCGGTAAATAAAACTGATCTTATTTCGAATTATGTTTAAAAGCTAAATACATTGATGTTGTAATTTATGATTGAACATTAAATAATGCAGCTTGTGAACATAACAAAAAACATAATTGTAATAACCCAAAACTATTAAATAAAACTTTTATTAAATAATATTACAGCCGAAACGCATACTGAGCGCTTATAACATCATCCGTCAAGTTCCATTGTTACCCTGCACGAAGAAATTTGGAAACTATTTACGATCTACAATAAACCCTCAAACTACACAGTTAAAGCGGCTCGTGTGTGCAACGAAGCTGAGTTATTATCATTGCATTATTTCCATGCGGTGCGATCGGTGTAGCGTACATACGTACAAATATGGTCCGATATCCATTAACAATATACTACCGTCATACACAATCCATTATACGATAGAGCCGCGAGCGGCGCCCCGGCGCTAAACCACACACACGTTTCATTTTAATACATCAGAATAACCGATTACACCCACAATAACGCCAAACAGCAATTTCACGTTTTGGTCAGGCTTCCTCCTATGGAGCGATGATATTTCATATCAAAACATTAAATTATAAAATACATATGTGTGAATAAAAAAAAATATCAACTTAAAAACTAAGAGGCGGCAAAGAAACTTACTTTTGGCCTGAAGTGGGGATGCTAGTACAGTAAAATTATAATATTGCATGCCGGTCTCTACGACTACATTTTAAACTATGTAACTTATCGATATTAATATATACTAATAATAACAACTACGAATAATCCTCGGTTCGTTTACGGGCTCATTAATTCTAAACAACATTGAAGCGCCAATGTTGGTTTCTTTTTTTTTTAATACACAAGTAGAAGGCTACACGATTACAAATGCTTATTATAAATTATTATTTCCAACTTTTGTTAATATTATTAATTTATTGATCGTATAGAAATCATTTCGCCTTCTGACTATTGAAGGCTTGAATATTACACACATACTACCATATCAAATAACAATTGATCCAACTTTGAATTAAAATAGGTATAATAGAGTACTAACACGAACGAGTCTAACGTCTAGTTTTGATTTTAAAAAAACTTTTACGACTTGGACTCTCGCAAAATGTACTGTCATAATTTAGACGTAAGTAATGTAGGTAAATTAGTATTGAACCCATTATTTGTACCGCTTAAATATTTTAAAGTTGAATTAAAGCAGTTTTTCCGAGTTATATAAAATATATTGTATATAAAAATATTAACGATCGATTTTAATTTTTTGATTTCAGCATTTATAAGGCGCTTAAATTTCTGGCGTGAACCCGCCCACGAGAATATGTCGGATGTATCATAAGTCGTACGGGGAATAAATCGATAGTACACAGAATTTAAGAATGGACTGATTTTTTTTAAAGTATACTTACAACTATCGTTAACCACATCCCTTGTTTAGATTCTTACAAATATTAAAATAACTTATTACGATTACGCCCTACGTCTACGTTTATACTAATACACTCATAAAACGGGCCAGTGCTGTGACGTAATACATTTCGTACAATAGAAATAAGGTAGGCGTTAAGTAACAAAAGTTAGCACGTTCTTATTCAAATCAGAAACAGCAACCGAATATTACACATTCCGTGGTAGTCGAGTGCGACAGTCGTCGCCACGTTAGTTGGCCGAGACGTCTCAGCGCCAGTGCTGCCGCGCCCCGAGGCTCCCTTCAGCGCGTACACTAAACGGAGCTTCGTGTTCAAGTGCGTATTGAGTCCAGATTTAGGTTCGCATCGAAATAATCGTTCACCTTTTACTACTTAATTGTCTACATAAAAAAAAAATGTTTTGACAAAAGGTTTTGTTTGTTTTCCGTTATGGCAACAACTTCTCGAGGCGAGGCAACATTCGCTCAAAACGTCCGGTGACAACAAACAACAGGCGACAACTCTCCCCGCGGCGGGCCTGTGTCGCCGTTTCTCGTTCATATTTACACATTCATATACCGCTATAACATACATTAATAGTTAAATGTATCGAACAAGCTATAATCTATGCGGCGGACCCGTTGTGGTCGCGATCCACGACTACTTCCCTTGTATCAACAGTATGTTTAAGCGACTAAATATCTCCCTTTGATAATACCATGACACGGTAAACCGTAATAATGCAAGATTTTTTATTTAATTTAATTCCTTTCATTTATAAACTAATTTTGAACTAGTGATGTTTTCCTTGCAACGACGAGAATCAAAATGCTGTGTTCCATCCGCCCAGAGACGCTAACTACTTTACTTATTCTAGAGAAAAATGACACCAATTCGGCTTACACTTACGACACATCGAGAGTAAATTAGAAACTCACACTTATCATCTAACGTCGATTTTGTAGATTATTAAAGTAATGTTATAAATTAAATATTATTATGGTATTTGGCCTTCGTACACTACCGATGAAATAGGCTAAAACTTATAAAAAATCGTCATGTAATTAAAATTATATTATCTATGTAAGAATAGTCATAGACAAAATATTCTTTTATTTAATCGATCAATTTTATTATTGCTAATTGTTAAAAAAATTGATCGAGTTGTCTATGTGTACTTTAATAATAAGTGTATGTATAAAAATGTTTTAAACGATACCTTTAAATAAGAAAAAAAAGAAAATAAAAGATTGATAAATTGCGCCTTGGATTCTGTGTAGCTGCTAGAAAAAAGCTACAGAAATTTAATATTACCACGACATTTTCCTCATAAAAAATACTATTCAATTGAAATTACCACAATAAATAAATACATTTCGAGAGGAGAATAACAACTAATTTTTTTTTCATTTATTAAGCACGATTATTTATTGTGGTAATGGAAATTTTAAAAAATCGAGCTGTCCCCTAAACTTATATTTAAACCTCGTATGAGTCAATGTTACAGACAAAAAAAATATATTAAAATTAAAACTAATCCCTAAGGCACGAATAAAAATTTAAATTGTCATACTGTTTCATGATATGCACTTCGAGTCATTGCAGGAGAGCAGTTCATGTTAACGACCGCTTAAATAGTTTGGAGCAAAACCATGGGTAATATAAATCGTTTCATATACATGTTTTAAATAACATACGTAAACGATTTCGAACTTTTCAATTTTAATCATTCAAGGGTGCCAACGTGTACAATATTAATATGACAATATGACGTCACAAGTAATTCGAGAGGGGTTCATATTTTGTTTATTACGTCACGAGTAACTATTGTAGGTGATATCTTGTTCCCAGTAAACGCAATGTCACAAACTTTAAAGTATCGTTATTGTCCTACTTATAATGCCACATCTGCCACAAGTACATCAAGTGTGGTTCGTATACTGTTAAATAACAGTACAGAAGTTTTTTCGAAAAAGCTTTTGTCTCAGGCTGCATATTTCCACGTCATTCCTACGTAAAGTACGCTTTTTAAAATGTTAACTTGACATTATTTTCTGTTTACAATTTTTTTTCAATGTTTCGACTTGTTTCATAATAGTAACGGTATTTTTCATTGGTGTAATTTATACAAACTAAAGCCAAATAATTATTATTTAATAACGCAACATAACGTAACGTAACATCACGCCTGTTATCCCCGAAGAGGTAGGTATAATTATATATTTAATTATCGTTTTTAAGTTACTTGCATTCAATCACAAAGTGTCAAAGGGCACCTCTTGTTTAAAATAGGTACATACAAATCGTGTTATATATCGTGATGGTAAAGGATATTTCGATCACAAATTTTAAATCTAAAATTCTATTTAAATAAGATTTTTAAAACTATATTCTTTTATTAACATATATTTTGCAACAGCCACATTCTTCCTCAATGGAGGACACATTGGAAATATGAAAAGTTCGAAATCTTTTGAATATAATTTGGCATCGATAATTCTAAAGTAGTTTTATGCATATCGCTTTTTGTTCCTTAAACTCACTTTACTTTCCTTTAGTTTAGGCACATAACGTAAGATTTTCTCTTCATTATTTACCTAAACGAAGCATAGCGTTAAATAAATTATTCGCTCCAGTTGGATGTGTACTGATTGTACAAAAAAAATATTCACAAAGTATTCAATAATAATATGTAAAAAACACCGTGAGTTCCATTTACCAAAAAAAACGATACAATCCAAAGAACGAACATAACAGTACGCCAATACTAACTTAGTATTTACTGTTAAGTATGTGGGCTGTAGTGTTTACTGCTAAATATTGTTACTGTTCGAATGACTTTCTGGAACATTCCAGTACAGCACATATAGATACACAAATATGACACATATTAAAACTAACATAGAATCTATGTGTGCGTGGTGTGACAAATTGAATTCTTTAGGAGCTAAAATCATGTCGATATTGTGCAAATGTTTCATTAAGCTTTTTGATATGAAATAATTTAATATATATCGAATAACTTGACACATAGAATAACTTAATTATTGAATGTCTTTAAATGGCGAATAATTCAATGCAACTAATGCGTCTAATATTTTTTTTTGGTAAATGAAATGTAAAATTTGACAATTTCGCGTAAGTTCACAGACGCGTAGCCGTGGTCTACCCGTGTCCTGTGAACTGCTCGCGAACGCAGTGGAACAATAAGAAATACACCGTAACATGTAAAACGTCAGTCAGCTGTCACAGAAAGCGGCTTCGTCAAAATATTACCGTATAAAACACTAGTCACTACAAAACGTGTAGCTCTCCGGATTCGGGCCTGCGCTCATCTACGACTAGGAAAGCTCCTGTGCGGACTTAACCGTAGCCGGTCGTCCCACGACTACGGGAAACCGAAACTAAACTATAGAAATAGTTACATAAACTATATTTAAAAATACTTAATGTACTCTTAGCCCCGAGGTCGAGACGGACCTTCGAATAATAAAAAAAAATATTCTCTTTACAAAATATAGACGGTACCGCATGGCGTTTACGGCATAGATAAGATCGACGGCCGCCTACGAGGGTCCCGGCCGAGCGGCGGCGGGGCGGGGGCGGGGCGGCGGCGGGCGGCGGGCGGCGGCGCGCGGCGCGCTACGCGAAGTACATGACCTTCTTGGTGACGGCGTGCACGGTGATGGCGCGCGCCATGGCGCCGGGCGTGCGGTCCTCGCTGCAGGCCGACTGGTGGCTGCCCTCGCCCGAGTCGTGCTCC
>DWTO01005439.1:0-10746 GCA_018244755.1 Jemadia pseudognetus
TATACCACCACTTCCTACGTCATAAAGAAAGCAATCATGCCAATCGCAAAGCTTCTGACATCAAATGACTATGTTGCCAACTTTAAAATACGCGTAAAACATCATTTCTGAAGCGTATTATTTTATTAGCAGTAAAAGCGTTCAAGCCTGGTGAAATACTTTAGCGTGTTGAACATCATTTGGTAATCATATTTACATTAGCGACCCCCATGTACTCAGCAATGTCTAACTTTATGATTTCAAATTTTATGATTTTCTCCAATCACGTTTACTCAGCAAGGATGTACTTATGTATTTTATCCCGAAGTTAAGTACTCTAATACTGCCGTAGGCGTTGAATGGGTTTTGTAACATTTGCTTGGAATTCAGAACCAATTTCGCTAAGTGTAGCTTAAAATAGTATACAATAGGTTACGTCAGCTCACCGGATGTGGGCGGTTCGCTGTGTAGGCGTTAGGTTTTATTGGTCTTACTATCGAACATTCGAGTACAATCCCTTAACCAAACAGAATCTCACGTGATCAACTTCTCCGAAATGTACTTTTAAATATCTGGAGTTATCGTAGAACACAATTACTCTGTTATGTCACACATGTTAGTAAACAAAAATCATATACAATAATGAACATGACGCATCTATTGCTTCTATGTTAGATGATAGATTTGTTTTACCCTGTTCCATTTGAGGTCCTTTTCAGTACATACAATAGAATTACTAATTTCGGTTCCAGTCTCGGTCAAGTAACTGTACTATAAACAGGACAGTTGTGCATTGTATGGGGAAAATAATAGTCTCTTTAACAAAAATATTAACACACCCTCCGTTCGTTCCAGGGTATCATCACACAGGATGGTTACGCCGCGATGACACCCAGCCGCAAGATGGAGTCGAAGGGCACGCAGATCCACCTGCCGCTGATGGGGCGCGGCAGCCGCGGGGAGCTCAGCGAAAAAGTCACCTTCTCCACCGTCAAGTCGCCTGAACAGCTCAATAATGGACAGTTGCTTGGGTGAGTAGACCTAACTCGTGTGCTTCGACATTCTACTGAGTACCTAATCGAGAGACTGTCTCCGTTATGATCTGTTTATTAGGTAAGGTACACATTTGTCTGCTCTGGTTCTAGCTAGGGAGACGAGGCTGGGAAACGCCTGAGAAGCGCCTGAGAAGTTACAAAGACATTAACATTCAACGACAAGGTTTTACTATGATTTCGTGTAAACATTCCGACATTAGCGGTTCAAAATCCGTATCTAATTTATGACGTTTTGTTAGTGGTCCCGAAATATGCTTAGTTTGAACCATATAATGACTTAAGGCAGGAGAATGTTGAGGTCAGAAGGCTATCAGGTGGCTCCCTAGTGAACGCCAGGTCACAGTCACACAGTTATGCAGTCTGTACATTCGTTTTTATCTCGTCTGCCATGTAGATATGGAAATTGAATCAGAATTCAGAATCGCTTGTGACAAGATCTACATGGAAATTTAAACGTACAGATGAAATATGCAACATTATATTGATCGCTTCAGATATATTGCGTGCTCTTGGATTCTATTGTATGCTGAATACATCGTCGTCTGTGCTATTATTGGAGTCGTTCGAGTCATGATTTCGATGGTACTCAGGTGACATGCTTATAAG
The DNA here is from genome assembly GCA_018244755.1 of Jemadia pseudognetus. Classification (NCBI taxonomy): domain Eukaryota; kingdom Metazoa; phylum Arthropoda; class Insecta; order Lepidoptera; family Hesperiidae; genus Jemadia; species Jemadia pseudognetus. The sequence goes on from DWTO01005439.1 coordinate 1,641, forward strand.
AAATAACTAATAAATGGGTTGCTGTATAAGCAATGTCAATTTTATTTTTATACCGTGAAGATTTGTTCTATGTTCGACTCCTTGTAAAATCCAATTCGTTATTTAAAAATTATGTGTCCTATAAAACCAGCAGTCTAAAGGCCAGAACAGTTGTAAATATATGTATATAAGAACGTTGACCGAAATAAATTCTCAAGTACACTTATTTGTATGAGCCAATGACCTCAATTGATATCAGTTTTACGTATCACCCACTATTATTCATTTATTTTATCAATGATTACCTTGAATGAGGTCGGCACTAGGGCTATGTACAATAATGTAAACTACCATTCAATAAAATAACGTTTCTGAACACGAGTCTGCAAAAAAGTCGGTGTTTATTTTTTCTATAACTTTTGAGTTATTAGTTGTAGGTGATCTCCTATAGCGAACGTTTACCAACTAGTAGGTATCTGAAAAATTAAGTATTCTTTCGTTTCTTTCCGCCTCATATCTATCTGACCGTCTGTATTTTCAACTTTATGAAAGTTGCTTGCGATACATTTTGAAGCGATTGTTACTAAGGCCTTTTAAATTATTCAAATATCAAGCGAAATTTGTGTACACAGAATAACTGAATTATACATATCTATCAGGTAGATACTGACAAACAGTCTTGCAATCCGTTATCAAACGGTAGTTTTACAAATTATTCTAAATATACTTACGTCATTGAACTGTTTATACAATTGTATTTTACTTGCAAAACAGGTCGCTTCACTGGTTTACCTTTATGCCGAATAATATTACTGCAGACTGAAAAGTTTCACCGTCAATTTTAAGTACTTAGGTAATACTTCAGTTATATAGCTGAAAGCAATGCCGCTGTGTCTATTTATGTAGTTATTCAGCATTTTTTTAATGTTTCATTTCGATACTAATGAGATCAGCTATGCATTTGAAAAAGATACTTGGTTGGCTACGTCTCCTCTATTCGTTACAGCTACTTTTCGAAACGACAATGTTTAGGAAGCTTCGACCCCAGCGCAGCAACACGACGTTTTACAAATGAGAGAAATATTTTTAGTAAAACCTACTAATATAGGACCTTAATATAGGGCCATTATTGTTGGCTTGTGACTACGATACGAACTTCGGAAATTAATGTGGAATTATAGAGTGATGCCATTTGAGATCTATTTAAACACAGGCCACCGTTCAATTTGTAATTGATTGTCAGTGACTCTAACCCTGTGGCGTTAGTAGAAGCCTTATTGAAAAATCTCTACTGCCCACGGGCTGTGACGAAGTTGTTATTAGTATAACAGGTCATATGCTTGACGGGAGGTTTCTTAGAGTATTCATCAACAATAGAGGTCCAAGAACCGACACTTGCAAAACACCGCACAGTGTTGCTGTTTCGCGCATTTACGAAAAATGTTAACGACTAACACTGCACATCATGCGTATCATTAGAATATATGATATGATTTATGATAAATAATTTTATGATGTAACAAGTGTAAGTGTTTATGAAGTAATTGAACTCATCGTAAAGTCAAGTGTAAAATAGTACATAAGTGTTACTGTGCATCGGAAGTTATGCAGATAACGGGTTTATCCTCTGTAACATGGGTATCATTGGTTGTTAAGTTTTGTAGCTGACTAGCGGATAATTCTGTGTCGTTTGCAATAACAATGTAATTATTACCAACAATATGTTAAACTATACCAGCACGCTTGAGGCTTTGAAATATGTAAAGCATTTTCTGCAAAGCGCATACACGCACCGCTTATAAAAAATCCATAAAGTTTATTTAATAATATAAATTATATTCCCATAAAATGTATAAATGTAACTAAAAAACCCTAAGACCACGCCCGTAATCCCCAAATAGGTAGGCAGAGGAGTGTGGTACAATCCCACGTTTCACTAGTTACGTTTATGAGCCACGACGAAATAGGGCTGAACCTATCGTCATACACTGGGCGCAAATCCAAACTCTGAGTGAATACTAGAAATGTCTAGTACTACTATAATAGCTACTATAATACATTTAATTTCAGAAGCGTATTTTAAACAACAATTGAAGTGCAAGTATTACTTGTATTTTATCATTGGGTCTTTCTAGTGTTTGGCTAAATTAGCCGGTCAGTTTAGTTCTTGAGCAAATGCCTAGAGTATAAAGAAACATTCTCACTTAATTCAATACTAATGTGATAAGGGTAGACGTAAATGCTACTAATATTTAAATATTATGGAATAGAACAGATGTTACAGTAAGAAGCGATCCAAACGTCAAACAGGAAATAAATTTTATCCGCAAGGTTAGGAAAATATTAAGGTTACGGAGCCGATTCTTATCGAATAATTGGTGCAGATAAAGTTCATTACTGGTACTTTTGTATTGAGGTCTGTTATATATTATTAATGACGTAAAAACAAAGTAAGAAGTTTTGCTTGGATTCTATTTTAGTCCTTCGAAGTATTGTGGTCAAGGTTGAAAGTCGAAAGTTTGTTCTCCTTTTATGTATTCTCTTGAAATTGGTCACGTTGTATTGAGACCAAGGACGTTGCTTATATTTGAACCGTTTACTTACAAGTATTATTTTAAATTCATTGTTCTGACATTCCGTTTCTTAAGGCAATTCATTGCTGGATGACGCGATCAGATGCAGTCTGTTCCGGACCACTGTGGTCCAGTATTTTCTATACATGTAGTTCAAGCAGAGGGACGTAAAGAGAAAAGGTCTGGAGGGCCTGTTGTATGAAATCTTATTGGTCACGTATCTGATTATATTTGATCCCTACTTGATATTGCCCGATTAGGTAACCTTTAGTAAGCTTTATTTTAAATAAATAAATCAGAACATTAATAGCGTCATTGTCAGATGTAATTTATGTGAGAATATGAGTACGAAATAAAAGAGAGTGGTCGTAAACCCTTTTGAATGACGTTGAAACTTTTATCTGACGTTAGGGAAAGGGTTTCCTTTTCAAATATACTTTTATTATGCATATATTTATGTATTGTATATCCTTGAATAAAGTACCTACACACATAGTTTCATACACAGGAAAAAGTAATCAGCAAGATTTCCATTAATAACTAATACATATTGATTAAAGTAAATATTTTTTGTGATTATAGTATGCGTAACTTTAAATATAGCAAACAAAAATGAAAAAAAAACATATCGAAAGCTACCTAAATTATTCATAAAAATCAAGAATCAAAACAAGAATTTTATAAAGCACGCGTTTTAACACCTGTAGTCCCCAAAGTGGTAGGCAGCCGAGTGTAGTCCACTCGCACGTTTCTTCAGTAAAGAATACACTAGTTACAAAATTTCCACTTATTAATTTTTGGTAAATTAAATATGTAGTATTTCAAGATGTTTGTAATCAATACTTATAACTCGCAAAATATAATCAGACTAAAACGGGAACAGCACCATCAATTTGTTCGGTTTGGTAAAAAGATAATGTAACAAAAAAATTGTATCACTATATAGTATATACCAATACCACGCCAGTAAACCCCGAGCACGTGGTATTAATATTGTAATCATTTCATTAGTTAACCGCGATAACTAAACATTTTATAAATATTGTTCGTAATTAAAGCCCACCCTTCTATACGTACACTTCAGAGCTATGTTGAAATTTAGTGAATAGTTTGGACGAGCGCCAACTCCCGTGTACAGTCTGTTATACTGAAATACTGTCATAGACTAGGTCATTTGTAATGATCATTTACATCTATAGTAAGATGCTATAGCACGCTTCTTCTCCATAGCGGGGCATTTTCCGAAGGGGTGGTGGTATGATTTTGAATTACAAAGTGTTTCAATGAACCAATTTTGTATAAATGATATTTGAATTAAGTTGTTAGTAGAAGGCACCTCTGTCTGCCCCAATGTCGGGTACATAGTTGTACCTAATTTGTTTTCCTAACAGTAAACAAATTATAAGTGTATTATTTCGGTGGCAGCCTCGTAACAACTCGTTTAGATAAGATAAAAAAATTATCAGTTTTAATTTAGTCTAGATGTATTTGTAATTCTATTATGCACTGTTCGTAAAATGTATATTGTGAACATCCTGTGCCTCGAATATTAGGAAACGGAATATGTATTAGAAATTCATTTTGTATAAAGAAAAATGTAATGTTTGATGCGCATAGCGCCATCTAGGAGCGAATAGCCGTAATATTGTTGTAGTGTTCTCAATATAGGTCACAATTGTTTTATATCGGTGTTATGATTACAATTCATTCATTTCTTCCTTTCAGTTCATTCCTTGTCTATGTTCCCTAATGGTACCTGGATGTATCATAGTGGTATACGTTTCGCTACCTAAAATTCTAAACACCATAATTATTCCACCCCATTTCGTTTAGAGCGGATAATTTGAAAGAGTGTATAAGAGGCGTGGGCGTTGAATAGCCTCGCGCATCAGAATGTCTCTTGTGAGTGGGGCCTCCATTTGCACAGCGGGGCTTCACAATACCTTGCCATTTAAATCTCAGCTACGTCTTGATCTTTTGTTTCGTAGCAACAAATTTTCCGGCTTCATTCTGAATAAGACATCATGATATTTCAGACGTAAATATCTATTTTGTCTTGATATATTCTAAGCAACGTTATTGACAGGCAAAAGTATACCTAGACATTTCGGTATATCCAACCCCTGGAAAAAAACATGGGAATAGAATATTAACAAGAGGTTATGTTTCAAATAAATCCACCTAATAGCTTGGATGAAGCTGAAAGTGTTATAGGAAATAATAATCTTTTAGGATCTGCTTCGTTTACAATAGAACAGAAGATTATTCCCTCTGTAATACAATTCTAGATTATAATTAACACATTATAAAAATTAATAAAAAAAAGAGATTGGTCATCAGTATTACGATGGAAATGCCCAAAATTCTTTATTATTAACTATCTTATTCTACCTCTCTCATATTCATTTATGTCCACTTTTTTGTGTTTATGTGTATCTTCATGGCGGTGGGGACAGTGACCATAATAATCGGATGGTCTGTGAATCTGTTTAATCCTTCCACTGCATATAATATTGTTGGATAATTCTCGGACTATTCAATTACTTAGTAAAATATTAAAAAATGCCTTGTTTTATCAACGCTGATATAGTACTACTACATGTTACTTATTTTTGTTTGTTTAACTTTGAGACATAATGGTAATTCTGCATAAAATTAAGGTGTGAAATTTCGTACATAGGCCAGTTACATTTCTACTACAAATTAATACGGATAAAATAGGTTATGTCTATTTTTTATTAATATTCAGTTAACAATATTTTAATACGACTAAAATGATTATGGGTAATCTGTCATTTTGTTTCTTTCAGGGGCTCACAAATGAATCTGTGCAATGGCCCAGCCGGCACAGCCACGATAACAGGCCTGGTACCAAAGATCCCGAACGGCTACGGCGACCAGAAAAAACCCATGGCCGCACTCACACATCTACCGAAGCGTCCGCCAGTTGACATCGAATTCTCAGATCTCTCGTATTCAGTCAGTGAGGGCAGGAAGAGAGGTTACAAAGCTTTGCTCAAATGTATCAATGGGACCTTCAGATCAGGGGAGCTGACGGCGATCATGGGACCGTCGGGAGCCGGGAAGAGTACTCTCATGAATATTTTAGCTGGATACAAGTGAGTGAGAATTGAGTTATTAATTATTTATGTCACGCACGGCGCTTCAATGCGACTTGTTTAACTCATTAAAGTTGACTGCGTATTGGGTTAGCCTATTAATATTTCAGTTCTTTTAAATGACACAACGACATTCACGCACTGTAATATAACCGTCAATATTCATTAGAAACAGAAACATATCAAACAAATTTATGACTAGAGAGGCGATTCCATTTTTAGTGATAAATTTTCTGCTAAACACCTGACACGGGATCGATAGTATGCTTGTAAGATTTGTTGGCCACGTCTTGTCTACATTCGGATCGATTTGATTGCTCAAGAGAATTCGGATGGAGCCAGTAAACCTAACTAATGTTTTAATAGACTCGTTATGGAGGAAGAATGCTAATAGAAAGAAGGAGAAAGAGAAAGTTCTTACTTCTTAAAGATGAAGGAATGTCCTACAAAATGTTCGCTGAAGACGCTGCTCTCCAAACTTGAGGCTTCATTGTGTTTCAAGTAACATCTTTTTTGAAGGAATTTTTTGCTCCTCCCGGCTTGATGACCTGTATAAAATATTCACTATCTTAAAATGAGTGCATACGCGGCTTTCTTCCCAGTCCAATCCCTGAGGTATTCCCTCCTAGCAGTCATTTCATTGCGTGACCTATGAGAACATCTGGACGTGGTACAGCGAATGAGGTCACTCGGTCAGATCTGAAAGTTACGATATCTTCTTAGAAGACATTTAAATTCCTGGGAAATGTGTTGTGAGCGAGCTTAATGACTTGGGAATGTAAAAGATTTGGACGCCTGCCAAGTTGAGTTGGAGCTTGTTTAGATGAGCTGCGATATAACAAAGTGGAGGGGGATTTTGATAGTTATAAAAACCGAATCGACTGACCGTTCGGGCATCTAAAAAATTAATCTTGTTCTGAGGTTTGAAGAATTATCTATTTGATTTTGTGCCCCTTCGGCTATCACATACATTACATATATCTCCAATGATTAAATTTGCAAATTTTGCACCAATCTCCCCTTAATTTTCGTTTCTTGCTGGACTTTTATGTAATAAAGGCTCATTATTAGCGGTAATCTAAAATCGTCGCCTACCAAATTTCAAGAGTGGTGGTGTCGGTGGTGTTATAACAGTGGAAACGCTATTAAAAATACGTCAATACTGCAACTTTGCAATGCGTATAATAATGTGATAAACATAATTAATTATACTGGCGGATGGACATAATGTGATTCAACAAATACGCAATAATTATTATATCAATAATGATATCGGATTAAATTTTGTTACAATCGATGATGACATTCTTCCGTATATTTGAATATCGGATTGCTACCTTGACAGAGCCCCTGGGCTAGCCGATAACCATGGCTTCGGCACTTGTCACGATGCCATTCTATTGTGCCGTATGTTTTGGTTTTAGCCTCAGGAATTGCATATTGTATAGTAGACTAGCCTTAAGTCTTATGCTGATAACAGAATGGAGTCCTATAACAGAACTATTGAAAATACGTAATGATCACAGTAAGTTATTTCTCTAAACGTTCTTAGAAATTTCCGTTTGCATTGAAGTTAACACGTTTTAAGGTCTTGATCATTTAACATCCTAAAAGGAACTAAAAAGGAATTTTGGGATCCAGGATTTCTTAAAGATATTTCTTTTTCATTACAGAACGTCAAACGTAAGCGGTTCAATTCTCATTAACGGTAAAGAGAGGAATCTGCGAAGGTTTCGCAAACTCTCCTGCTACATCATGCAAGACGACTGCCTTCTACCACACCTCACCGTTCGAGAAGCGATGAGCGTGTCCGCCAACCTCAAACTTGGGAAAGACATGACAATCACTGCCAAGAAAATAGTCATCGACGAGATTTTGGAAATGCTATCGTTATCAGAAGCTAGCGACACAAGAACGATAAATCTTTCCGGCGGCCAGAAGAAGCGGCTGTCGATAGCTTTAGAGTTAGTTAATAATCCGCCTGTGATGTTCTTTGACGAGCCGACGTCAGGATTGGATAGTTCGTCCTGTTTCCAGTGCATATCGCTGCTCAAATCCTTGGCGAGAGGTGGTCGAACGATCATATGCACCATCCATCAGCCGTCCGCGAGGTTATTCGAGATGTTCGACTTTTTGTACATGCTGGCGGAGGGGCAGTGCATATACCAGGGGAAGGTCAGTGGCCTGGTGCCGTTCCTGTCGTCCATGAACCTGCATTGTCCGAGTTATCACAACCCTGCTGATTATGGTAAGTAGCTTTATATGTATCCTGAAGCAACACACAGTGGACACAGATTAGTAATAACTTCACATTGTATTAAATATACAATAAATGACACCACGGGGATAGTAAAGGTGTTTGAGCTAGGGTTGTTGCTGGCTTTGATTTAGTTGTTGATTTTGGTTCCCTACTAGGACAAATAATTGTGTGATGAGGACTAGTCTTTCTCCTGTGTTTGGGTATAATTGTACATGTAATTTATTAGCTGTCTCACCACTGTCCATGCCCAAGTTCGGATCAGATAGTGTATATACATATATGGGTTGTCGCTTAATTAACCAAAAACAAAGAATCATTGGACATTTTCTATTTGGGTCTTTAGTAGTAATTGTCCTGTATGTCTATATATCATGGAGACGATAATCGCACACTTAGATAATCATAATGATCAATATTACTGGTCATTCCAGTGATGGAAGTGGCGACGGGCGAGCACGGCGACTGGGTGCACAAGCTGGTGATGGCGGTGAACAAGGGCAACTGTGGCAGGGGACAGTCATCATCCTCTTCATCTTCGAGCGCCTCCGTGCCTCAGAACTGCAACTTTAACAACAGCAAGAATAACGTCAAGAAAGAGGCTTTGGAAATTGTTATAGGTGGGTTTAGGTTCTTATGTAACAGAAGTAACGAGCAGAAAGTTTATAAAAAGAAATTCTATTTTCTTTTTATAATGACCATATCTGTGGGCAGAGATGAAAGAAACATGTATGTGTATGAAATTTCAACATATGTTTAATGTGTTTGTTAAACCGTCTTAATTCTGTCTTTTTATTAAACTTTTTAGTAAATTTTGTTTTCAAAATGTTACTGGTGAAATGTGGGAATGTAATATACTCCTCTACCTACCTCTTCAGAGAGATACAGGCGTGATATTATAATTTGTTTTTAAATATAACTAATGAACTAAATACCATGTGAGTTTGTATTTTTGTATAAAAGCAACAATATTTCTTTGTTGTTCTTTTTACCCAAGAAGGGGTGTGAAAAATAAAGCAGACAAGTTATATTAGTAGTATTATAATTGAATATATTTATGAATGGTCAATAGTTACAGAATTTTAAGGTTTCTGTTATATTTTATAGGTGAGCTTGAGTGAAGATGAAATATTTCACCTAGGAAGTTTGATTTTGATAATTGTAGAGACATCTGTTAT
>DWTO01005440.1:0-10745 GCA_018244755.1 Jemadia pseudognetus
GGGCACATATCCAGACTCCGAACCACTACTAGAAAATCTAAATTAGAAAATTTTTGTAGTGTTCGACCCGGGGATCGGACCTCCCGTTCGGCAGTCGCACCTGCAACCAACACGACCAACGAGGCAGTCATATTAATGAGTTTTTAGCTATTTTAATAACTAATAGCTTTTTGTTATTAATAAGCTTGTAATAATTCAAACACCGAATTACTAATTATAGAGAAAGGTCTTGTTAGTTTTTACTCCAATAAATTGGTTATATGGGAAATACATTACTGTGAGAATATAGTATTGAGCAATAATTATAAAATCTAGACTCTGCGTTTAATTACGGAATAGTTCGCGAATGTCGTATGATAAAAAACTGAAACGTCTCCCAGGCAAGTGTTTTAATGCAAAGATGCCGTAATAAGGAACAAGTAAGCAATGACTGAATATTAATCAAATTTTTATAAACCATACACTTACTGCCAATAACTTCCGGCTCATGTCCAACGACTCCGGTCGTTACGCGCACCGGATACCGAACTTCGCATGCAGGAACAACCCCTAGCAATTTGCTTTTATCTTTGCCGCACAATGACTGCACGGCCATTTGTTAGATTTATGTGGCATTTTAATTAGCATATACGAGTATATGTATGTACATAGTGCAAGGTGAATTTTTCAACTGGGCATTAATAGTGCTGTCTGAAAGCGTAGAGGAAACCGCAAAACGCTCACAGGGATTCATGTAATTATGACCAAAATTGTGCTCATACTACCTACGCGTGTCATGCGGGTCTGAGACTTTGCTGCCCGTCGGCCATTAGGGCATTCAGTTGTGTTTAGGAAGGCTCCGCTATGCCGCGATCGAATGGTCGCCAGAGCCTTGTCTGTTCTATTGCAGTGTGCCCCTGGACCAGGTTAGATTGAACCGAGCTCCTAATATGGGGTTTCGAAATGTTTTCATCTTTAAAAAACGATTTGTGTGTATATTTTAGCCGTCACTGCCGTCTTCCCTGGGTGTACACACATATCTTTACGCCAGGTCCCTTACGGGGTGAGCAGAGAGGACCGAGTGTCAAATAACTATCGTTACAGACTTGCCGCGCCTCCTTACGTTCATCGCTCTTTTCATACATGCGCGCCGGTTTCGGAGACTTTCGACTCCCTCTTCAACCAGTAGTTGGCCTATTTGATCAAGATAGGTTTGGGTGTTTATTTGTAATGTGACCCTTGATGTAAATGCATATATTATTTATTTTAAGGATAAAATTATTTAAACAACTTCATAATGCTGAATCTGTTTAGATTTATATGTTACAAAATTTTATGTACAGAAAATAATATTGTTTTGATTTCCCGTGAGCATCGACGCCTTACAAAGGAACTCTTGGTAAATGTCTACGTTATATAATGAGTATAATAGTACTTACACACAGCTGAATAAAAGATATGATTGTGGCTACCGAATGAAAGAAAAATACTTAATTATTTGTAAGGTTACCTAGAGTTCGATTTATAGATATGATAATTATAGTCGTATGAATTTATGCTGTTATGTAAATATATTCGTACTTACTTTATATCATATTTAATCAAGATCCACCAAGCCACTTTGTATTTAGATATAGAGTAGCATAGATAATTACACACAATTGTATAAATAAGAACAAAATATATAAATATATGTAAATAGTTGCAAGTGCAATTGCCGATCGGGAGGTCCTGGGTTCAAATCCCGTGTCGGGCACTACCGAATTTTTCTAATTTAGATTTTCTAATAGTGTCTCGGAGTCTGGAAATGTACCTGGTGTATGGCAATAGGCTCACTACCTATTCTATAGTGGGACGTAAACATATGTATTGAAACTTGGGAGTGTGCTACACTCCTGTACCTATCTCTGTGGGGATTACAGACGTGATGTTACGTTATGTTACGTAATAAATAAAGCTAATATCAAATTCGAGTCACAATCGAATTTTCTGTTTGTGGGCATCAGCGGAAATTTTTCAGTTTCTTGCAGAAGTTCTATAGTCACGTAAACCTATAATTGCTCTAACTAAATGCCGAACCGAATGATAGGGACCTTTCAAACAGACCGGCTTGGAAAGCGGTGCAGATTTTGATCATACCGTACTTATTAAAAAGACATTTCATAAAAATATTTCAATAGAGTTATGGCGGCGTGCAAGCATATTTGTCCGATAAAATATTTAATTTGAAATGTAAATATAGACTGTTTTAAGTCTTAAATTAAAAAAATACAATCGTAGTTTGTTCTGCTCTAACTGCTACTGAGCCTGTTTATGTGAAAGGGCTGTTAGGCTAACAATAACTTGTGGGGAGAAAACTATACAATGACGGGTGACGCATTGATGTACCTTTGATTTTTTATTATGAAATATGTATAACATTATGCATTTAGCTAAGATTAAAACACAAACTGTGGAGACGTCTCGTTCGTTAAGTCTTGTCTTGAAATATTATTTTCATAGACACGCTTTTAAGAACTACTGTCGTAGCTGTATGTACTATAATATTAAATGATCGGAATGTTTATCCAATAAACCTAAATTTATTCATAATTTACTTAAAGCAATTTAATTATAATAATGTATTGTTACGGGTCATGTTAGGTAGAAGATTCCACTTATTATTTGTTCTCGCATAAATCTATAAAATAAACCAAATGTTTCGTATTTATTGTAGTTTGCGATAAGATTTGTCAGTGATATTATCACTTTAATACCAGTTGAGGGCATATTTGAACGAGATAAGCTAATCAAACATAGTTCAAGTGGCAAAAAGTTATTTTGAATACAATTCATCGGTCATATTACAATAACCCGATATGCGATTCAAGCTTCTTTGTACGATGTTGTAATAAACATTATGACAAAATATGTTCAAATGCAATTGTGTGTCTGTCGTTCAAACTCGTGCACGTGAAAATCTGTCTCTTTCGCTATCGAGGAAAGTCATTAAACGAGGGCGGGCGGGCGGAGCGCATGCGTGGCGCTATTTGACGGCTCTGGGTTACAAGCTTCGTGTATACAAACTACTGTGGAGGAAAATTGAGGTTATGTTGTCGGTTTGTGTATAAAATTAAGTTTCATTGATACTTTTATAAAATAGTTTGTGAAGATTCAAATTACAAGGTTGTTGCGCTTTTACTGTTTTCTTGAACGTCCTCATGCAATCATTAACGTTATCTATATTTAGGAAATAGCTCTACAGTGTATATTAGTTTACGTAGAAAGCTTTTGAGTTGGTTGATGTCTATGTTCATAATGTTCCTGCTCCAAAACGAGAAATTATCTTAAAAAAGCAAGGGGCTTCAGTTACAATGTTAATGTTATATTACGTTGATGGTTTTATTATGTAGTAAAGTCAGGGAATATATTAGTAAATATGTTAATAAAGTGAAGTATTAGTACGGCGTTTGCAACCCCGGGCCCGTGGAGTCAATCCTGCTATCGGCTGTCACTTGAGTGTGCGTCAGTGTGTGGGGGCGGCGGCTTTGTGTTGTGACGCGGTGCGGAGGGCGAGCACGGCCCTGGTGACCGAGTGTGCGGTTGTTCAGTAGTGTCGGTGTGTCGACCGCGACGGCTGCCTCCGTGCCTCCATGCATGCGAGTGCAGAGTGGGCACGATGCGGTGGCGCGCGCGCGCGGCCCCTTCTCGCGCCAAGGAGCGCGCGAATATCAGTTTCTTTATCTTTGTTATGTTCTTCGCTGTGTTTGGCGTAATAGTCCTCACTGAACTGCTCCTTCTTGAACGGCCCGCTCCTGGATCGGCAAGGTCCAGATACAATGAAGAACTACAGGTAAATTTTAATTGGTGTATTTGTTAACATGCTTGTATCACGTCTAAGGTATTACTACACTCGATCGTAACCGACGCTCGTAAATGTATATTTTAGTAATGTAAACATACCTACTTGTTCTTACGTTGTGATACTCGTTACATGTGTTGATTTGTTATAATTATTTTGTTGTTGAATGTGAAGATTGTGTACCTACATCCTGCTTAAGAGTTGGTTGCGAGTAAAACATAATCATATTTGGACAACAGAAAAACACATTTATTGTTTGTTTTAGTTACAGAAATGTGAAATAACGGAAGTTTGTCTAGAAGTAACGTACTTTGGTGTGGCTTCCAGAGCAGACTGATCGATATTATCTTGTGTATCTAAACATTGACTGACATTTTTTCTTGAAATCAAAACACAAATAAACAACTTAATCTAATTTTGATAATGGTCTTATAGTAATCTAATTCTGGAACTGTCACCAACTGAACGATTTCAATGAAAAGGCAAGTTTTAGTCAACTAAATCAAACATTTTATTTACATTAAATAAAGCCATATATTAAATACTTTATTAACAAATTAGCGAGGAAGTAAATTAATATTTATTATCTAAACATCCAAAGAAATTGTATTACTACAGTAAATAATTCTGCAATAATATTAGATACATGCGCATTTGCGCACGTCGCCGATTACGAGCACTGTAGAAAAATGGTAAATACTTGAAAATATTACAGAGCGGGACTCGGTCCGCGTGGACAAAGACGAGGTCAACATCCAGTGATGCGGCACAAGTTCGCTGCTTTCTTTAAAAGTATATGTTAATTAAATCAAAAGACCATTAATCCCAATACGTACTACGGAAATGGAATACGGAGAAATTCATTCTATGTCATACCTAAGTGTTATAGAATTTCATGATAGTTATTTTTTATTGTATCATAACTTTTCACCTTCTATGATTGTAACGAAAGAAAAACGTTTATTTCGTCCACGCAACAGACAAACAGAAAAAAAGTAACAATTACAACGAGACTCAAAGTAACAAGATTGACAAGTAAAATCAATTTATATAGGTACTTATCTATGGGCGAAAATGGACCCACTCAGCCTTGGACTAAATTAAATTAATGTTATCAGTATTATTATTTATAACAGCTTGATATGTGACAACCAAGCAAAGATTTTAGTAACAATCTTCGTTGTACGTCCATACGTCCGGACGTACATCCATACGTTCCGTAACTGAATAACAATTATAATATTTTTTAACAATGCTATAAAATTGTTAATTAGTGTATAGATATAATATTTAATTAAAATATACAATGTTGCGAAATATCTAAGATGTATACCGGTACCTCAACAAGAAATATTGGTGGCTTGTGCTATCTTTTTTCGGTTGTTTTGAGTTTATTTAAGTAGTAGAAAGCCGTGTTGCGCGCTACTAATAATACCTAATTTGGAAGGATCGATTATTATGAATGTAATAGGTACTGTTCCAATTTTGAACTTGGAACACGAATTGAGTTTAGTTCAAGAGTCGAACATGGCGGACAATTGTGAATTGACAGACACAACACAACTTAAACATCAATAATATGTATTATTACTATTATCAAAATCTCTTAGATTTATAGATATTTTTATTATTATATCTTTCATCTTTGTGGCTATTGGTTTTTAATGTTGAAAACTCACTAAAGTACTATTCCGTAAAGTGCAAGTTAAGCGCTGAGGCTGAGAGTAAGGGGCATGATTAATAATATAGGTAATATCTCGGGATATCTTAACACACGGCCATCTGATCCTAAACTAAGCTTCAAAAGAACTTGTGTTGTGGTAACCTAGCGGCTGATACTCGTAAACTACATATACATATACGTAGAAATATGTCCTTTAGATAAATCTAGAATTAAATATATATGTATATACCTATTAAAGAAAAAGCGGAATTAATTACGGGAGTAATTTGTACAAAATGTGAAATATGGACTAGGCTTGAAATCAACGAAACGTGTTTTAATCCGACCTCAAATATTTGCAGATGAGTGCGTTTTAAAAGCCAAGGTTTTTATTAAATAACGTTTTTAACTGACCTAATTTTTCAATTACCTCCCTAACGCTCTATAGCGTTTATTAAATGTTTTCAAAGACCACGCTACTACTACTAATGAATACTTTGGCCTCTTGACACTATTCGCTTATTTATTTAACAAAAAATGATCCTTTAAAACGTTGATTGGTACAGTTGTTCATTTATTTCTTGTTTACCTCAATGTACAAATCTTCTTTGTAGGCGTATTTGATATCTAGTATCAGTGTAGTTTAATATTCAGAGTCAGTAAATAGTATTAGTAAATTTAAACGTAAAAAACGTGAGATGCCTCTAGTGCTCAACCCGGGATTTGAACACAGGACCTCCCGTTGGGCAGTCGCGCTTGCAACCACTGTTGCCAACCCCCAATGAGTCAAAGCAGCAAATTGCATGTATTAGGCGGATAATCTACGAGTTACTCGTATTTTAAGAAAATACATATCTCGATTAAAGTTCTTCAATAAGGATAATTTATTGTTGTACGAAAGAATCGATAAAAAATGGTGTGTTTTAGATGCTGGTTTTACAAAGCTAGAAAAAAGTGCTTTGCATAAAAACGATGAGATATTTAGAAGTTATTTGAAACAAAAAACGAAATGTTTCTACGACGGTATCTTTCCTATGAATCAATTGATTATGATAAACTTCTTGTCGGTAGACGCAGTTTTTTTTACTAACAGCTGATTGGTTTTTGGAATGGATCGTTTGACCCATTCAAAAGTAATTAAAAGAAAATACTTTTTCAATATTTTATTTCTGGATTTCTCAATATCTCAATATACCAAGCCGAATTGGTTCAAAATTACACGATCTTTAAGTGCAAGAGGATAGTACTGAATGCAGGTAACCACGTTCCGAACAGTCAGCCAGCGTTGCCAGATTTTTATTGCCAAGTCGGGATTTTGAAACTTTTTGACTGCAAAAGAGCGGGATTCTTTCGTCGAAAGCGGGATATGCAAAAAACCTACATAATCAAAAGATTTTAAATATTTATCTTTTTATTTGAGTTTAAAATTACATTTACGTGACAATAGATAGCACTAATAGCTATAGAAATGTATATTAATATACATATGATATTTAAGCTCCCTCAGCACGCTGCACGCACGGCCGAGTTATCCCCGAAAGTAGGATTAAGCCTGTCCCGCGCGGGACATTTTGATTTAAAAATCAAGACGTCCCGCTAAAATCGGGACGTCTGGCAACGCTGCAGTCAACCCATTGACAAGTTATGAAAGGTTTATACATATACAAATACACGTATACACACATTCGGATATTATTGTAATAATGGTCAGAATTAGGTCGAAACGTATGCACATTTGTTCGGGTGATTGATTTTGTCACGTCAAGTAAACGGTTCTTATTTTAATTTGCCATGTAAATTGCTTCCAGAAATACAATTTTATGTTGTAGAAGCAGAAAACAGGCTGAGAGTCATCTAATACTATAAGCTATTTGTAGGATATTATATCTCTATACATGCACGCACACACACACACCGATACACACACTTACGCATCCTAACTCAAGTTGATCTTTATTCTTAAGTTAAAGATCCCTTGGCTTTAGTTCCTTGGATTTTACTTAGAAGCAATAGTCAGTCAAAGTGATTCCTAAAATGTTTCATTACTTTTTGAAAATAATTCTAATAAATATTAACGTGGGAGTGGTAGGCAGTACATTCATCTGCCTACCTTTTCGGGGATAACAGGCGTCATTGTACGTTTTTTTTAATATTTACTACTTTCATACACGCTAATATGTTAGCATATTGAATACATTATTGTACCGTATTGTATATTATTATACCGTATATCGCGTGGGTAGTAAAGTCGAATATATAAATATGATTGTGACTGAGAAATTTTATTGAAACATCCTTTAATTAAGTAAATTATTACGGACACGACGTCCGGCAACTCGATCTGAAGCAGACATTGTGGCAATGGCTGCCAAACCTTGGGAACTATTTGTAGGATTCTCGAAATATTAAGTTACATGTAGTGTAATTTCACGTGTAGGTATATAAATAAATGTCAAAATTATTTCTTTTAATAATTTGTTTAAATAAACCTGTCGAACTCTGACGATCTTCGATCAGACCACGACATGAGTATAGAATTCACAGCTTAATCGAAATTACTTGGGAATACTTAATGCTAAATTTGTATTGGATTCCTGCAGTAGGAATCACAGAATAAATAAATTTATCGTTTAAAATATGTACGTCTGATTGAAATGTCGTATTATCTCCAGATCACTATTTAGTTTTTAATAAAAGCAAAGTAAAACGACATATGTTAAGAAACTGTAGTCGATTTTTCTTCGCATTATGGGTACAAAGAAACGTCAACCACTCATTCAAATTTTCAAGGTAGATTATTAGACAATTCTTCTTTTTTTTAGACAATACTTCATTGCCAATGCTATGTCCGTGCTTTGTCTCTGATTACTTCAAACGATTTATCATGATTACACGTAAAAATTTCAATAATACTTTTTTTATAATTCATGAAGTTTCGTTTGCAATTTTGTTCGCCCAGAAGTCAATATTACAATACATACGAGACATACATATCTTCTCGCCAGGTCCTTTGCGAGGTAGGCAGAGAGCAACGAGTGCCAAATTGTTCTATCCTTACAGACCTTCCGCGCCTCCTCCACATTCATGAGATGAGAGCAGTACTCCATGTGAGGCCTATGCTTTATAAAGGATCAGAAGTTGCCGCTCAGTAAAGTACCGCCTCGCACTATTCAGGATGCCCAGCTTCTTTGAGCCTAATTAAGCCTTGTTTTTCGGATT
Source organism: Jemadia pseudognetus (assembly GCA_018244755.1). Lineage (NCBI taxonomy): Eukaryota > Metazoa > Arthropoda > Insecta > Lepidoptera > Hesperiidae > Jemadia > Jemadia pseudognetus. The sequence goes on from DWTO01005440.1 coordinate 8,703, forward strand.
AACTTTTTGTAAACAAGAAAAAATGATTTATTGGAATGTAGTGTAATATCTGTGTTTACATACATATATGATTAAATTAAGAGTGGAAATATTAAAGTACAATCATTAAACAGAACCAGTCCAGCATCTATTTAAAATTTGATGTACAAACTTTTCAAAGTTTCGTAATAGAAAATTGAACGTTTAGTAAGCTCCTGTATTCATTGTATTTGTATCTGTATCTATGTGACTCTTACAAAATCACGAAACATAATAAACGAGACCCTAGCCTAGTAAGAAATAAAAAGCATTTAATACAAATATATAAATAATGGTCTATGTTAAGCTACGGCGTAGTAACTATATATGTATTGTGAATATTTACATAGATCATGGCATTACAGTTCGCGTCATTCGTTCACAAACATCAGCTTCATGAATTTAACATGTAGAATATAAATACGCGTAGAGTAACACCAGTGGAGTACCGTCTATCCATTTTGTTTTTAATTCAGCCAGACTTAAAACTGGTTCATTCATTGTTTTGTTATTGCATGCGGTGTAGCGCTAAAAATAGCTCACCGCGACCGCGACGTTGCTAGCCAGGCAAATGTTAAAGAAAGTGTTAGGTACGTGGATTAAACAATAACGAACTGCTAATGATGATTAAATGGGTCTTATTCTTGTAGTTTAAACTCATATACCGTTTAAAAACATTCGTCTTCGTTTTTTAACATAGTCGCTTCACCATAATTTTAACACACATGTATTATTATGCGGTAGTAATTCAATTGAGAAATTGTTCTTGCCAAGTTATCATCTACTTACGATCATGTATTTTTTTAATTTTTATTAAGAAATCTGACGCGAAAAGCGGTTGAACTTGATTTTAAGATACAATGAGAAGCAGGTTCCTTCGTTATTGTTTTATTTTCACTCGGCTTTACCGTACTTATATTTTCTACTGTTTATTGTTTTTTTTTATTTAGAATGAAGAGGTGCCGTTGCCTCTAGAGAGGTTGCGAGGTTAATATTGTTGATATGATATGAAATGATAGTGGTTGATTAACGGTCCCTATTTTGGAGTGACCTCGTGCATAGTAGCAGGTAATTTATACTACATAGTATGCTTTGCTATTTCAATACTCAATGCTCAAGCAAACTTCCAATAAAGAATTTTATTTGCTACTATTGAAGTTGCATTTGGCTTATCTGAACGTGTATTCAAATATTTGCGTTGTGTCTATAAGGATTGTTGATGTTATCTGATTTATCTGCATTTCGATGTGACTCAAACTTTAAATCTAGTCCAATGTACAATATACTCTTGTTTCAGTAGTGGCTCTACCCTATTAATTTATAAATAAGAAATTGTTTCAAGGTGATGTATCTAATACTCGTAATTGAAGGTGGTAGAGCGCTCCCTAGAAGGATGTTTACTTTGTTAAAATAAAATACTGCACACAACATCGTAGTATACTCGACGTTTAAAATACAAAAAGAGCGTAAAAGATTACTTCGTTATAAATGTTTCTATAATATTGATGATTTTATAAATGAATTAGGATGAAGAATATATTCTTAAACTGTCTGATTTGAACTTTGTAATTTATAGAAACCATAGAGTAGGTATATACCTATATGGTTATGGCTAATAACGTTTTGCTTTGTAAGTAATATTAAACCATTCTTTTTAATATCCAGAGAAACACAAATAAATTGCTAAATTTATTGTTATTTATGGGAACACTATCTGTATGTATGTGATCTCTCATACCGCACGACACCGGCACGTTCGAACTTGAGCCGCGCGTAATTCCAATCAGAAGCACAATTGTGCATTAGTCACTGTGCAGAATTTCTCTGACGTAATTTTTGACATACCTAAAGCTGAAATTAACTCTCACTTGTGCTTTAAATGTGTGCATTAGTGTGATACCTAATTCTAGACATAGCTCATAGGTAATGGTGGTAGAAATTATTGAACATTGCGGTTATTTCTGCGTACGGTCTGAATGTTATCCGAACAAGTTGCCACTAATGTTTGATATCAAGTAGTTTATA
>DWTO01005441.1:0-10744 GCA_018244755.1 Jemadia pseudognetus
TCCCACGTTTCACCAGTTACGTTTACGTCCCACTATGGAATAGGTGGTGAGCCTATTGCCATGCACCGGGCACAAATTGAATAGCAAGTGATATTTAATCTTATGACGCACATTTTTAAGAGGTGCGTGCTAGGGTATGAACCCGGTCTCCCGGAGTGAGAGGTCGAATTTCAAACCGCTAGGCTATTATCACTGCCATTTTGTTAAGAATATTAAAATAACTATACAAAGTGCCGTGATACAGAGAAACAATGCACATGTTTTGTTTAATTTGATAATATTAATTCCAGTTACGCCACAAAAGCCAAGTTGAGTGAGCTCAACTATTAATTATCAAACTCTAAGCAACAGACAAACTACTCGTATATAGTATAGTTGATTTTGTAACATTTCTTACTACAATGAATTTGAACTGTAAGATATGCTGTAGCGCATCGAAATATAATTTCGATACGATGTTATCATATTTATATATTTATAGTCGAACAGTAGATAAATAAAACATGTCAGAAAATTTGGCTTATGTCGATTCCGATATCTACACGTATGTATATCACATAAATTCATTCTCGTAAGCGTAGATACTAATAGTCTGGGCAAATACGATACATGATAGAAAGAAGGCACTGGAGTCATCATTTACCACCATCGTCGGACCCGAGACATTGTATGGTCGTAAATAATAACTTCATGCATAAACAATGAAAGTCATCCTAACACGACTCCCGCTTCTTCCCACCCGCTACGGCATCCATTCATAATTTTCACGAAACATGTAAACAGGCAAGTGATATCAGTAATTTTTAACATCCATTCTTTACCGCTTTTACTTTTAGGAATTCGTGCAATTGTAATAATATCTCTTTGTTGTTTTTTTTACTTGGACTAAACTAATAGAATCCCCGTCGAACCGGTCTATGTTATTTTTGCTGTACGATTTTCCAATTTCCACCTGTGCTGTCGTATAAATGTTAGCAAAAACAGCGTCACATTTCCATGATAAAGTTTCTCTGGCCGGGTCGGAAGCAATGAAATACGTAATACACATCGCTTTTTTCGAATACTATTGTAAGTTAAAAATGTAATGTACTTTTATTTACATCATATCGGACACAATGGACCGTCCAATTTGATTATAGGCCTTTCCCAAGTTGTGCCACAACGATCTTAAGAGGGCGTCTGGTAGTGGCTAGATGAGATCTGCGGAGGAACGAGTATTGTGGCATCGCATCATGACAGCATCATTATATCATCATGCCAGCTCCCCGTACGGGGAAGGTAGAAGGCATCGAGTGCTGACTTTGATACATATATGACGTATTTATTTCACATTCATCACTCTCTAGGTACACTCACGCTTGTTGCGGTGTTTTCTGTCTCCACCATCAGCCAATATTTGACCTATTTGCTCAAGATAGCTGAGTCCTGGCCTTCCTTGGCATCTGCATTAATCAAATTAAGAATCTATATCTATCAATATTTAGCACTGTGTATTAATTTTCTCATTATTTCATATACGTACGTAACATCACGCCTGTAATCGCCGAAGACGTCGACAGATGAGTGTGGTTCCACTTCTCCACTTCCACGTTTCACCATTATTTCATATGTATTTCTAGATGTCCGACCCATATAATTATAACATGAACTTGCAAATTTTGCGTTTTAGAACACGTTTACGTTGCTTATAATTTTTATTTCTCCCCGTTTGTGATTTATTACTAAGAATGTGTCTTTCGCCTCTGTCTCTCCGCTCCCCTTGCTCGGCACGTGCCACAACGTGTCATCGTCGAGCAAAATAAAGCGACTTCGCGGACTGTAAAACATCGAGAGGATTCTTAACACTTAAGTACGATTAAGTAAGGGCTGAGAGCAAATCGCAGTGAAATGTCATGCTAGAAGGCGACAGTTTGTTACGTTGAAAGTGGCAACGAATTATCTACTTAGTAACCTCGTCAAAAGTTAATACTCCCTTAGAATCTGTATGATTATAGCTAGTAGAAGCTGTCCTTTGTCAAACCAATAGTAAGATCAATGTAACTTTCCTCGTACATTAGACCTTCAACAAAAGTTCTCTAAAGGTTTGTTGGTAAAGCTTTTATACGTGAATGATGGAAATGCAAAGTACTACAGTATCAGTTAAATATGTTTTTTTACTATGACGAGCCCTTAATCTTGGATGGCTCTTTAGGGAACGCATCTGTAAGTTTTCTGTTTACACAAAATTATTGTAAGACTTACTCTCACTTTTCTTGTTCAATAATTTACCAATTTCTTATTGTCTCAACACTATTCAGCATACACGTTTAGCATCTATTTTTATAGCCTAATTATAGAGGGCTAGTTTTTTTATTATAATAAAAGGAGTAAAATGATGCTTACCAAAGTGAGGAGTACAAAATTTCTGATTGGCCTCCAAAAAGACTTTTTTATGTACATGTTAGTTTGGACACAAAGCGGCAATAACCACTCAATCTTTTTCGGAGTTCGAAATCAATCCCTACTTCCATAAAACGAAATGAACAGCTGCTTAAAATGTTCGTCAATGAAACGTACCATAATCTTAAAGCAAGTCGTTTCTCAGTAACTTATATTCAGACCTGCTTAAATGTAGTGTAAAACATGGAATGATACATTTTAAGGCTTTTCTCAATATTGTACAGCGTGGAAAGTCGTTTCTTTTTACTGGGCGATGATATGTACTTTTTTGGCAGTTAGAGGAAATAAATGGACAAGTAAATGGTAAACCTCTTGTAATAGTTATTGGCATCAGTTCATAATGGTCGGCGGCTGGATACATATTTTTTCCACACCTAGAATAAGCTTGCAACAAAACCGCGATGCTTTTAGGAATAACTGATAGCTTCAATCCATTAACAGGATGTCAAAGAGCGAATTATCTGGTTACAACAGTCTCCTGACAAAAGGACAAATACTTATTTGGATACATTATATACAACAATGGCCCACAAATTTTGCATTAGAAGTAGACGGAAACTCAATTTAGCACTATCACGAACACTGTACAGAAAACGAAATATTTTGTTTATAAGACCCCAGTTCTAAAACACTAATAAAGTGAAATATTCAAAGACTGTAAATTCAAAAAGCATTTATAAGTATTTATCAGTATAACACGGTCAATAGGAAGGGATTAAAATACATATGTATAATGTTAATTCGATACGTATTTATATTAAAATTTGGCATAAATGACAATTAGGTACTATTAAATATTCCTTTGAGAAATAAATATGTCTAACACTTAACTTAGACTACGTATAGGCATATATGTATATTAAAATACTCATTTGAGCTCAATCACAAACATTACTCTAAACTCAAAACCTCTAAAATCTATAAATCTGTTTTACCTAATTCTGATTTCTTCGAAGTAAATATGTACAGACACAAAATACTTTTAAAAGAGCATTGACATAAACTTTACCGAGTAGCTAGAACGAAACCAGACAGCAGCTAGTTAGATATTATAATGGATATTACGTAATATAAAGAAGAATATTCGCTGGAGACTGAAGCTGTTTCATAAGAATGCCACTGCGAAAAGTAAAAAATCTTTTTCGAGCAACTTTTTCCGGAACATATGACAGAAGAAGTTAAGTACGGAGAACTTTTTGAGGCGGCGGCAAAGTTCGGCCACATCTTATTTATTGCCTTAACTAATTCATGCATGATGTTCTATTGCCACGTTGTTTGGTGTGTTATGGTGAAAAACGTCCACCAGTCATTTTTGTAATTCTAAATCCCTAGTAGTTTCATATGTCAATTCAACGGGTAATTAACTTTTATATTATAATTTCACTCATCTACTCTTGTTCTAATGTTTACGTTGATGTGAAACAATTAGATTTCGACAACTACTTCGTACGGTGTAGTTCTGGTTATTTTATTAATGTAATATGCAATCACGATCGTTCTCAAATACAGAAATACGTTCTATTCCTTCTTGTCTGCTACCTTATGTGTACCTACCAGTACGAGTAACTAATGGAGGTTTCGGCCTGATTGAGATCTAATTTATTGGTTCACATTCTGACTACAGCCGCGTTCTAAATCACAATAATGGCATACGGGGCCCGCTCAGCCAGAGCCCGAGGATTACGTATTGCAAGCGTTGTCTCCTTGACGATCTTTGTTTTGTGCTTAAGTGAATTAGTTTCTTGATGTACTAAATAAGCAATATTATCTATAATAACACTAGCACCATACAGCTTATGATATTCCGTAACAGAAAATTGTTTTTTTTTTTCAAACATACCGTAAGAATACGTAGGTAATAGTTGTTTTATTTGTAAATAAAATATTGTACAAGAATTTATTTTTATTTATTTATTGTCATGGAAAACTTAAATCTATCTTTCAATTCTCTTTACGGTGGTGTTAGTGAATTGTTTTATTTATCGGTATACTAAGAATTTACAATTTACCGATTTTTAATAATTTTTTTCAATGATATAGACGCAAGATTCTTGTACCGAATTAATTATTCCTATTACTCAAAAACAGAGCAAGATTATTGTACCGAATTGTATTACTTAAAAACAATTCAATGACTGTAACATTTTCATCCATTATCTACATACGATTTCATTACATTTCTCGTGACTGCATGGTGCGTGTAAAGAAAACAATAAGTCGAACTAATATATTCGAGGGTTTTATACCCAAAATCTCGACTTTACGGAAGCTTTTTCACCGTCTGTTGGCTTAATTCGAACGAGCTAGGTTTAGTGACGGTTTACGTTTATGTTGACATTCCAAACAGCTCGCGAACGTCGGAAACAGCTATCTTCGGAACGTTAGGACGCATAAATAAATTATGAAACACACATACCTACAAGTAAAATAATTGAAATGTTTATTATTTCATTGCCAAAAATAACAGAATCTTTTCCACCTGACGTTATTCTGTCAGACTGTTTCAGATGGGATGGGCGTGAATAATCCGTTTGTGGTAGCGAATACAGATGATTATTTATCGCTATTAGAACGGTGTGGAATACGTTCATTGTTTATTTTTCGCTGTCTCGCTAGTCACACGCTATTCAAACTTACCACCGTTGCTCTCTAGGTTTCTACTTTCTGTTGGTTGTGCAAAGAGAAGCCTATCCGACGTATTATAGAATATTAAAGAGGCATACAATATTACACTCTGATGTCTGACAGCTTCATTACCTGCATGTTTTACACAATATAGAAACGCTCTTGTAGTAACTAAAAGGGTCAACGTTATTCATAGTAATGTTATAAATGGTCAAGCGACTCTGCTCGTTTTTTAAGGTTTCAAGTTAAAACTGCTGAATTGATGATATTGAAGTTTTATAGCTTGTAACCTCCAAAAGCTGTTGAATTTTTACAGCTTGTAACCTCAAAAATCTATTGAAATTTTACAGGTTGTAACCTCAATAAGCCTACATAACATTTTTTTGTGGTTTTTATGTAATAAGTAAACTTCTATAAATCGTTCCTCTGTGACTCTATGCTACTTATTCACAGTAGACTGATGTGCGTCTGATATTAACAGAGGGAAACGAATCATGAATGTTTTATTTGATTCAATTGAACTTATATTAGGACGCTCTCCAGCTAGGTGGAGTGATGATATTCGCAAATTGACTGGCAGCGGTTGAATACGAAGAGCTCAAGATTGAGCTCAGTCGCCTGCTATTAGCTAAACCTAAGTCCAGCTGTGGGCGAATAAGCTGATAATAATGAAGGTATTTTGATACAATTCTGTATATATTTTCTATGTAAAGATTAATTTTAATGAGTCTTACACGCCTTCGTAAGCACAATATTCTTAAAAAACTTACTGACTGAGCAAATTAATTGTAATTATCATTTTACACGCCAATACGTGTCTCTACATTTTATATAATACTGATTACCTATATGTTAGACTCTGTTTAAAAAACAATTAGATAAATACACCCATATCTGCACGCCATGTCCCTTACGGATTAGGCAGACATATAAAGTTTAGGGAGAGATTCTTATATTATAATCTAAAGCTTAACATCGTTCAACTTTCCCATACTAACAGAAAATTCTTAGAAATCTTAACATTTGCGGTATTCGATTATTTTACCCTGAATATAATAACAGTACAGTAATTTACGCGTCAAGTAAGTTATGTATAAATGGTTAACCTATAAAGCCGTCGTGATATACTTCAAATGTCTATTGTATACGGTTATAAAACTTGGCGTGTGTCTTAAAATGTTGTATTAATATTGGTTTGGCTCAAGTTTACCTGCGGTCGCCAAGTGTTGTCGGCACAATCGGTTACGACGCTGAAAATTTTGGCGCAAGGCTTTATCAATGTTTTGTTGCTTGGTAAATATTGATTCACGAAGTTTTCATTGGCACATTTCTATTTAGGATGTTAAAATGTTTATCACTTTATTATTGCTGTAATACCTACTGTTTTTTTAGTGCTTCGTAATAGATGAAGACTTCTCTTACATTAATTTATTATCAAGAAGCAGTTTAATTATTCGTATATTATATCAAAATTTTAATTACACTTCTGATAATTATAGAACGGTAATTATGTAAAATATGAAATTCAACTTTGAAGAAAACCTTATTACGTATAAACGTATGCTTAATGTTTTTAATTTTATAATATTTTAATTGTAACGAAAGTGATGTCGTATCATTTACAAAAACAATCTTTCCATACTACTATTAATATTAGATAGGGGCGAAAGTCCCCTTTCTAATATATATAAAGATCAATAAATCTATATATAAAATATTTAATCCAAAGCGATCGTAATACATTATATATTATCACCTATTCCATATTGGGACTTAAAGGTAACTGGTGAGACGTGGGAATGTAGGTACTACATTCGTCTGCCTATCTCTTCGGGGATTACAGACGAGATGTTACCTTACTCTATGGTTAAATTCCTTAATGTACTTAACCACAAATATTGAACGACAAAATTATATTGCGATAGATAGAGGAAAAAACACGGACTGAAAATGTAAAACCTTTTCTTATTTAACTTCCGGTAAACAAAGAAAGACTTGCGTACAAGGATTATTGATGAAGAGATTTAGTAGACAGACAAAAGAAATCATATTTATTTATCATTTTGCTCCAGTACTTTAAATCTACTAAGTAAAAAAGAGTACGTTCGATTACCTTTTTATACACTCGTAAATTATTACATAAGAAAAGCACACAGGTTATTTGAACAATACCAGAATAAAGCACAAAGCAGGCTTAACTGATAATGAATGCGCAAATGTTGGCGACGTAAATGGCAAAAGGTACAAACGGGTCATATCAATAGTACCTGTATTATACCCTCGTAAGTTCTCACGTATGTTATAAAGCAGAGTAACTTAAGAGTAGTAGTTCCAAACTGTTTGATGATTCGTTTTTCGCGATAGTCTGCCTAAAACTTCTATAAATTGGTTATTAAATAGTAGTAATTAGTACTATATCTTGTTTAATGTTTTGTTGCGTAAATAATTTTCGATCTGCATTAGTATTAACACAATTTTAAAATTGTATCTTTATATTATTATGTACTTGTGTCGCGAAATATCTAAATAATTCAGGTTACTTTAATTCGATTAATAAAGATGTGTATACACACAAACCTAACTTCTAATTTAACAGTGCTACATACCTGTCCGACTCAGAAGATGAAGAAGATGATTAGGAAATGAATTTAAGGTACGGCGTGGGTTTGGATTCGTATCAAATTCATTTTCGTACACACGAACGGATTTAAAACCGCATGCCAGCTGCCAAAATTCAGTTTCGATATTATGTTGTAATGTTGACATAATTGCATCGAAACAGTAAATGTAATTTATGAAGAAAAATTTATGTTTTGCTTATAATCCATGTTTTAGAGAAGTTATACTTTTGTTTTTGATGACATTTACTATAAAATAAAAATGATAAGCGTATTATGTTGTTCATTATGAACATTACAAAAACCAAAGTTAATAAATGTATAATAAAGAGTTAGCACCCGAATGGAAATGGTTCATCTAGAGGACTGTATGGTAGACCGCACAACATTCCTGAGTATATCTGTCGTTGAAATCGAGGTCTATATCACAACGATCCGACAAAAGAAATGTTATGAAAATATAATGCCTTCTTGAAGAAAACCCAAGGTAGGGTGTCGTCGGCTCTCAACCACTAGTCTCAACCACCGTGTTTGCCGAGAGGGTCTTGGTGCGCAAGATACGAGTAGCATAGTCGTTCCGCCCCCTTGGAATTCAAGTCGGATATGGGAAAAGTTCCGAAATTAATTCAACACACACACACAATTCGTAGCTTTAAAACTTTAAAAGCCAAAGTAATAATAAACATTACCGCCTCTTCCGGCGGTTTTTGTCGTTCCTCTGCTGGACATGCGTGTCCTTTCAAAATGAAATTATTAAGTCTGCCACGCCGGCCAAGCAAGGGTTAGCAGTAGAATTTTTTTAAATTACTTGCTTATTATTATTTATTGAATTGATTAATTAATTATTCAATCGAGCTTCAATTCCTACCGGAATCAATGACTTGTATTGGAACCATTCCTTACAACATCATAAATATCGTATTGTCTTAATTAATATCGTTTCTATTTTTATCTTGACCTTTTAAAAATGATTAGAAGCCCATTTTATTAGAATCTATATTTTGCGATTCCGTTAAAATATTATTGGTTATAATATTTTACATTACAATTAATTTCATTATCAATTCATATTTACTTAATTCATGAACCACAGTGTCACAGCTTTGACAATTTGATGCAAATTGTTCAGCACAAAGTTAATGTTCGGAGATGTCTTCTCAGAAACAGTGTTGCCTTTGGGGATATAAGGCGTAGACCTCCGGTTAGATCCTCTGTATCGGGTTACTGTTATGAATAATTACTCATGAAGTCTAAAGTAACTAAGGTATTGAGAGTTTCTTAGTTGTTTGAATAAACTGCTATTACAATTCCAGGTTCGGTTTATCGCTATGATGCTTTATAGTCGATTGACATTAACAATCACAAGTATCGGTTTTTCACGTTCTAGCGAAAATTAGTTGAAGCGCGTTAAATAAGCTCAGAAGGCATAATAAATTATACTAGCGGGCTAAGTACATTGTGTCTAAGATATTCCTTGCTATCGACTCTTATATTCTGTTTTAAGGTTCAGTAAATTATTTTTAGGGTTGTTTTAAAAATAACTATGTATCGAATTAATTTTAACATGCCTTTTTTCGTAATATTTCAGTAGACATGAAAATATTTATAGTAATGAATTTTTAGCCACTAAGGATAATTTTATGAGTCACCCGTAAATATTTGTACATACCGCTCTGGGATATTATTAAATTTTTGCTCACCGTAACCTAATTAAGATGTTGAAGAAAATTTCCTGGCTGGCGTTAAGGAAGATTTCTTAGCAGAAACATATTATCCCCAAGTTACATGCGGAAAGTTTGCGTATATGAGCTTGCGAAACTCAATGTTAATCTTAGAATAAATTTCTCTGTGTTATAGCTTTGCAGCATTTTGCAGCATTAACTATGTAAATGCAAGAAGTGTTACCATTTTAAATTAACCAGAAATAAAGTTTAGAACATTTCGCATGCACTAAATGGTGAAGGGAGATCATTCATAACAAAGTTCACGGATATCCATGATTTCATCGCCCTTTTTAATTCGCCATTTTCTTTCTGGTTTCTTAAATACTGCATATTATTTTATCCTCAAATCAGACAAATAATTCAGCACCCGGGCCATCACAAGATTTGCGTTGAATCCAGTAAATTAATTTAATATCACATTATTCCCGTTTTGTTTTTCCGAGCTAACTACTCGTATAAACGAGTCATTCCACACCCTGAACAAGTTTCTCATCCAGTCACTTGTCATTGCAATGTGTGCGCCAATTTACTGCGAACGGCCGGCGATATTTTGTCCGCGGCCAAATTAACAAGTAATAAAAGTTGAATAACTATACATAATCGAAATTTTATGCGCCACGTTATAAACCTATTGTAAAATATTGGAATCAGGCTAAATGTTCCGCTTATAGTTTGGAACGAAAATAAAATCAAAGATAAGCAGTATTACTTAATTGATAACGTTATAGTACGAGGAATTTTTGATACACAAAAATTGGCGAATTAACTTGATATATTTATAGACGTGATATAGGTAGTAGGTAGGTATACATTTTAACGGATATATAACGGATATGCTTATGATCTGTTACCATAGTTATTAAAGTCCCGTATCTTTCATTTGTTGAACACTACAAACTAATAACTTGTAGCCTTTACTTTCTGAGGATTTTCTTGTAAAAGCTTCTTGTCTTTATCTCATAATGACACAAACTATCAGTTTGATATACGACGAAATCTACCCCAACGTACTAATCTTTACCTGAGTTTGATACCTACTTAAATATTTATTTCAATCAGATAAATTTATTTTCTGCTCTTGATTGTCACGTGCATTTCCGTAATTTCAATAATTTGAAAATTGTTTTTCTAAATGGGATCTTATGAATTTGGACATTTATTTTACTGAATGTGAACAAAAAAAATTGTGGTATCTCAATACAGCAGTTATTTAACTCTCGATGTGCACTTTATATAATCTATACTTATAATAAATCTGTAAAGAAGTCAATTCTGTACATGAAATATATTTCCAAAATAACTATCAGGGGGTGATTAGGGATCGATACTGATGCCAAA
>DWTO01005442.1:0-10742 GCA_018244755.1 Jemadia pseudognetus
TCGACCCGGGAATCGAACCCGGGACCTCCCGATCGTCAGTCGCACTTGCAACCAACACGACCAACGAGGCAGTCTTATTTTTATAATAAAAAATTTATTATACCATAACGCCAGATCCCTTACGGGGTAGGCATAGAGTACCGAGTGCCAAATAGTTATATCCTTACAGACTTGACCTACACATATACTCGTACGTACATCGGATTAGTAGTCATTGGAATTTTTTTATTTAATTATGAGTTTATTAATTTAAGTATGAATAAATATAAACATGAATACATTTGTAACTAGCAGTGAACAACTCTCCATGATACAGGAGACGAATGGTAATTAGAGGAAGCATTAAAGATAGCCCGGCATATTAAATCTGAAGATGACATGAAAAATTTACTGCCGAAAATACAAAACCTTAGTATTCGCTTGACTAAAAATTGACAATTTAGCGTGTAATAAAATAAATAATTTGTATGTGTCCCCATAAGCTCATATTTGATATATAAGTTTTCAATTTTAGATTTATACACGATCGTACTGATTACTTACTGTTCAAATTTAAATACATATATATGACGATCATATTATTAAAAAAAATTCAATACCACAAGTACAGGGCACAATATTTAAACTTTCCTTACCTTATTCAAATCACTTAACCATACCAATTATAAATCACAATCATAACGCACAATGAATGATAAAATCGTACTACGCATGCATTAAAACAAACATTTCGGATGTCGAAGTAAGTTCGTAATTGTCGTCGTTTGAATCCGCGAGCAGCTACGTGCGCCCAGCGCCGCGACCTATGACGGACTGAACGTAAACAGACTGCATGCGTCCTTCGACAAACGGGTTTTATTTTAATTTAATTGTGGCTATTTTTAAGACGATTATAAGTTGTCAATATGAATACATTGAAATTGCAGGTTAATGTAAATCCACCCACTGTGAGAAATGACTCGTGTCCATCAATGGAACGAATAAAGAATTGTTGACGATTATGTCCAATAGACCGATACAGGACAGTGACGTGCGATACTAGTAGATTGCTGCCACAAATGATTAGAAGATAAAAAATTGAATGAATGAGAAGATAAGAAAAGTAAAAAAAGTAAATTATGTATTATTATCGAAATTTTGTGTCTGTGCTTATTTCTGTTCATAGAGCGGTCACCATATATCGTGCTACGCAGGATTCTCCGGATTCGAATTCCGTTCGGACAACCATCTGTAGCAAATATTCAGAAATTCATAATTTGACAGTTAATATAACTTTTTAGAAGTTTGTAATCGTAAAATCAGAGTATATTATTATTGCTAAATTCACGCAAAAGTTTCGCTTCCAAGCGGAGAATTATCCTGATAACCAAACTCTACATCTCCACCACCGCTGGATGATCGCGGTATAGCGCAACGTGCCTAGGCACAGCTAAATACCCTGGCTGCCTACGAGCAACAGCGCAGGAGATGCGTAGCCCGTATCTCGCATGTCGCATGCATGCTTGACTTAGGCTAATGATTACATGGATAGCGCTAAATAGAAGATTACCTACGTACTTCAGAAATCAAAAGATTCAAGTTTTAATCATTGCTATACAATCGGAAATGCTATTTAATCACATGCGGTCAGCGGTCTTTCGTCAATATTTGAAATTTTCAGCACTAAAAATGTCCTGAGTTTTTAAAGTAGAGTCTAACGTCAGTTATGAAGAGATAGACAGACATATTTGGCGCCCGGCACTCGCTACTTACGACTGCTACTCGTACACTGTAAGATCTAACATGACTATATTTATGATAATATAAATAATGAAAACCTTAAGTTTCGTATCTGGAAAACAATAATCCTTAATCCTTACCCTCCGTGTCAGCTATTACAACTCCGTTATTACATTTCCAATTTTTGTATTTTACTGCTATTTCGTAATTGAATTCGTTTGATGTAACCGCCTCCGCTGCGAGGGATGAAATATTGATTTAATACCATCACAGTCCCCAGTTCGAATCAAAGAAACTTCCTATTCCACTAAGATTATATCTTTATATAGATTTATCCAGCAGGTTAGACTTCTTTTAAAATCTAGTTGTTACAAACGCGATTCTCAAAGAAGATTGTCAAGAGGTAGATATAGGGTTCGATCTCCGGATCACACAAAGTATTATTCTGATTTTTTAATATGGAATATCTAGTAGTGACTTAGAATCTGGATTTGTGCCCACTGTGTGAGAGATTTACCACCTACTCCATGGCGGGACGTAACCGTAACCGGTGAAACGTGGGACTGTACTACACTCTTCTTCCTGCCTCTTTGGTGATTACAGGCGTGATGTTACTTTATTTTATGTGCGTTCTAAAATTATACGAACATATCAGTGGAAATTGCGCTTGAAACAGTTGCAACCAACACGACCAACCGAACAGTAGAAATAATTAAACGCTTCTTATAGAAAAGTAATTAAACAAGAGATAAAATTCTCGCTAATATGTCACACTTCCCCAACTCTGTGAGGAAAACACATTTACAGAGTTCTTAAAACTCCAATTGGTAATCGAAATAGTAAATGAACTTCGAGCAGAAATAGACACTTATTGTCTACATCTTTCCATTCCCACGCCACAAAAACAATTTCATCTCCACTTTTAACGCAGCTGAGAACTCGACATATGTCAAATGATTTATAAAAATAGTTTGCTTACATAAATATTTTTTTGTATCTCACTCTTAAAAAAAAATACAGACGAATTGAATACCTCCTCCTTTTTTGAAGTCGGTTAATCATATTCGTGTATGAATACGGGGGTTCAATGTATAGGATGTTTGTAGGAGGTAGTAGCATCGATATTATTATTTAATAGTAACCCTTACAACGTACAACAAAGCACACTTCGTAACGTATTTTAGTATATTTGCACTATTTCATTCGACACTTCAAACGGAAATATAAATATGTAATATTTTGGTAAAACTCAAACACGACCATTTTCAGTTTTCAAATTATTCTCTCAAAAGTGTACAATATTCTACTACTCTACTATTCTACTACTACTCAAGGATAACGATTGGGAAATCAGGAACGTTATCTGAAAACTTCTTCAAAAATTATTCGAAAATAAAAATCGCTCTCTTCCGAAACTGACCGCGCTGAAAGATATTTAAGTACATACGTAATTAATAACTAATAATTCAGGGTTACGACCGCTCGTAATAATGTTATAAAAGTGGCCATGCACGCCTCCTAACATATTTCCTGAATATGTTTAAATATTGATGTACTCACATGTATTGAAAATACTTAAAAAATGTTTATTATCGCATTTGTCTTAAAATAAATTTAAAAGCCTAACAATATCTTTGATGACGTTGGGTGCAAGCGCGCCTACCGATAGAAAATGCCTGGGCTGAAATTCCGGGTCGGGCACTATTGGATTGTTCTAAAATACATTTTCTAGCACCTAGTGGCTCGGGGTCTAGAAATGGGTCCGGTGTATGGCAATAAGCTCACCACCTGTACCATAATGGGACGTAAACGTAGCTGGTAAATTGTGGGCGTGTACTACACTCTTCTGCTAATCTCTTTTAGGATTACAAGCGTGATGTTAGAATATTGTATATTTTTAGCTATTTCTCATATAATGTAATTGTGATTACACTACGTATTACATCAAAAATAAAATAAAACGCCATCATTGAAAATAGCTATGAAGCTTTCTAAATTTTGTTTAGTCCTATTGTAAAATGTGTGTACCAATGTAGTTATAAGCTTACACAGTAGATGGCATTACTTTCAAAAAGTTAAAAGTTGTAAATACTGTCCAGTGGGTACTACGTAACTACGTACAGAAACTAACAGCTTAAGCGTAGGTAATAATACTCTTTCATAAAATAATATAAATTATTGGGTCGTTAAAAAACATTTTATCTTCGATTACAACAACTATTAAACAAAGTTTCCATTAAGGAAAAAAAATAAACATAATTAAAAACTTTAATATTAATGAGCGAATACAACATGACAATCTAATTTAATAAATTAATATATACAAAATACTTATATTGGCTTTGTGTCTGGAAATGTACCCGGTGTATGGCAATAGGCACACCACTTATTCCTTAATGGAACGCAAACGTAACTAGTGAACCGTGGGAGTGTTATACATTCCTCTGCCTACCTCTTCGGGGATTACAGGCGGGATGTTACGTTATAGTTAAGCATAACAGTGGATAACTGAAAATAAAAATTAATTAACCTATTTAATATTGTCCTCATTAACGTTCAGTGTATGTAATTAGCATAAACCTACTGTATGATAATTTCATGCCAAGTTTTAAGCATTCGTTATCATCATCCTTTTCATCATTTATAGTTCCTCTATTGGATGCAAGTCTCTCCTAAGAGCTAAGACTGTAGCTCGCTGGACAACTGCTGGTGAGAAGATTTCACACACAGATTTCATACACCATAGTGAAATGTAAACTGCGCTTGTCTCACGATGTCTCCGCTCGTCTTTGCAAGCAGCGATATTTTATCTTTAAGATGCACATATTTTTTTATGAAATAAGCGCAATAATTTGACTTGTTGTTAATTTGTAATTATACGTTTTACTTGGGCGGGTCTTCAATGTAGATTCAAGAAGTCACCTCACAGATTCCACTAACTTATTAGCGATGTTAACTAATAATAATAAACATAATTAGATCTTTCTATTTCTAATTCATGATTTTGACATTTGCTTTTTATAGATTTTACAATTTTGCTTTTACTGATTCTTGAAACATAAAAATTACGCTAAGCATGTATGAAAAACAACATATATGCGAAAAACGACATATAAGGTTATATGCAAACATAATATTCACACCATGCCGTAAAACCTGATAGGATACAAAGTATTAAAACCCGATACAGTAGACTGTATACGAGCACTGATGTGGTAAAATAGTGAAAGTGTAAATCCACTTTAAGATGTTCTTCAAAGTGTTATACTCACCAAGAATTATTGTTACCATCAACCAACAGCTTTAAATATTTGCTATAAAACGGGTACCAAACTCATATTTTTAAATTAATCCTCTAATTTTACCAAATCAATACTAATCTTCAATTAATTGTAATATAATAATGTTTCTGTTTATTTACATAATCACATACTCGATAAGAAAGTAAATGCAGCCCAAAATTACATGAATTAACTCAATACATTAGTTGTGGCAACCCAAATTGCAAATACAGACCACGGAATTAAACAGAAGCTAGTAATTCCAACTCTACTTCAGAAATACGAGCGTTTTCCCTCCATGGCAGATTACCTCAACTCTAATACTGATAATGAGAACCAAATATTATTATCGTTCATAAGAGTTTCTTATCATGTAGGGTATCAGCTGAGAACAAATCGCGAGCGTCGAGATTTCTTATCTCTATTGTTGTATTATAAAGCACCTGTTGAGATAAATCTGTACTGAGTACTGCATGGCGTGGATGAGATAAGTTTCGTAACGCGCAATCAACGTTATTATGCAATAAGTTGCATCGCATTAATATAACTTTTGAATTGTACAGTAGCTTCATAGTACAATTCAGTTGGAACTAAGTGTCATTTCTCGTAGTAGATCGCATCTTAATTACGTAACTATGAAAAGCCATTGCTACACAATTTGCCCCAATTTCCTTAGCCGTTGTTCCTTGTAAATGTCGTACAAAACAATTATAAGTAATAAAACGGGAGACGAAACTTAAAGCGAAGGCACGGTTCAGCGCTGCCCTGTTATTTTTTAAAAGACTTCAAAAAGGAGGAGGTATTCAATTCGTCTGTATTTTCTTTTATGTTTGTTACTTCGAAACTCCGAACTGGATGAACCGATTTCGATTATTTTTTTTTAAATTGAAAGCTGATGCTTCCCATGTGGTCCCATTTTTTTTCTTCAATAAAGTCTTTATAGAAAGGAAATAGTATAGCGCTCAGAATGCTACCCTTTGGTACACCAAATGTAGTTCTTGATTCGTAGATCGCCTAATCTAAAAAACTATTTTAAAACGAATATACGAGCTCCGATTATATACAATATACCTCTGATTAGGATGACATGGTGTCGTAAGAGGCGACAAAGCCCGGCGCTGGTGGATCGCGGTATGGCGCGGCCTGCCTAGGCACAGCAAATTGCTCTGACCGCCTATGGGTAGTAGCGTAGGCGGTTCGAGAAGGTATGCTCTGCAATGCCCTAACTCTCATGCCCAGCATGGGGACTGTGGGCATAACCCATCAGGGCAGGCCTACATTCAGCAGTGGACTGCAGTAGGCTGACGATAATGATAATAAACACATCAAGATTCATACCCACATCTTTGTAATGTTAGTCAGCGATAACTATAGTACAGAAATACTAAATAATTCGAACTTTCTAAGCTATGTATAACAAAATGCGTCTTATCACATTGTAGTTCGGCTTACACAGGGTAGGTCTACAAAAAAGGCGTTAATCTTCCACATTTAAAAACTGAGGCATGGCGAAGCCCAAGTGCTTGATATAAAGAACAAAAATAGGCAAGAGCGTCGAGAACCAGACTATATCAGTTTTTGAAGTCGAAATAGTGGAACCGTATTGAAAAAGATTTAAACTGCAAACATCATATACACGTCTATGGACTACAAGTAGTGCGTAAATTGTAGAAACAATGAGTAAAATCTACGTATGGACGTTGTGCCACACATAATAATGACATTTATGGATTACGCACAAATGTCAGTAGTACGAACTGTAATACAATTAACTCAGCCACATGTACTTGTATATATACCTCATGGAAATAGTACACTGGCTATTGTGGTTTCAAAAATTGTAGCAAAAATACACGTGAAATTTTGATACAATTTGATGATAACAAAAGATCCGAAAGTGGAGTCAGGACTGCAACCTGTGGAAATATGTACATATATATTACCTGCTTACTTCTATGGAAAATAATGGTCATTGCGATATTAATAAATTGTCTTACTTCAAATAATATACTTATAGTGTATATTTTGGTATCACATGTTATCAAATATTTAATACTAGGTACCACGACGGATATAATGTTATTATTAATCATGATTTTAATTTCCTATTACTAAAAATCGATGTAATTAGTCGATTTATACAATTAATCGATATATATGATTAATCGATATAATTAGTCGTTATTTCGATTATCGATGATAAAATTATATAAATAGGAGGACGTAAGAACGTCAGTTAGAACGTTACTCTGCTCATTATATGGTGTGCGATAATCATATCGGAATTTTACTGTGCCGACCCACGGTATTAACATTCATATACATTTAGATGATGCTTAGTTATGATAATCTGTATATTTCAGCAGTCGGTCGCATTAGAAACTATTGTTAAAACCAATCGAGTCCTTGATAATGATTTAACGTAACATCGCGTCAGTAATCCCTAAAGAGGTGGGTAGAGTAGTGTAGTACACTCCCACATTTCACCGGTTACGTTCACTTCCGGTTACGGAATACATGGTGAATCTATTGTCAATTTGTTACTATGGCACTATATTACTATCTCAGCATAATACTGCAGGTTACATATTGGAAATCAAAGATTACGATGATCATCACATTTTTTATTGTTGCTTTTATGTGAAATTGATTAATGGTAAAATATCAAAAATATAACTAGAGTATGACACGAACGCCAGTCACGAATGCAACGCTGGTGACAACTAAATTGGAACGGGTTATCTGTTAGTGTGTTTGTCTTTGTTTTACGTGACAGCAGAGGAATATTTAAATGTTTTACCCTTCACATTATTATTCCTCAGTTGCTGAAACAAACTGGCATAATATATAAACATTGATGAATCTATCTAATCTTATTAATATGCTTATTATTATTATTGTGAAAATGCTATTAAGTTTTTTGTTCTAGCTAGGTCATCTATTTTGTTTTTGGCTGGACCTAATGCCTATTTATAGGTTTTTTGCTGCTCGGCTTATACTCGCATTTCTTTGTTCGTGATTGTCTGACCGATTATTTTCAAGTGAACTGTTTTGAATGAGATACGAATATGACCGTCAACTTTCATTTACCTGAAACATCTTACATACCAACAATGTAATATTTATTATAATAAGTATTTGAGTGAATTATTTTAGATAATTACCGATAACTCTCAATTAATTTCATACAAAAATGTAATGCTTAAGAGGTAAAACATTTTTACTGTGTGCAATATGCATGAATATTTATTTAAGTCTTAGTATCAGTTAGACACTAACACACTAATATTGAAAAATAATGACTTCTTAATCTTAAAGTAGATATGACCATTTACGCCCTCTTTAGGTGCATATGTCTCTACATAGAGCACAATAATTATTAACATACTTTGTATGTACAATTCTTATTTCAAACAATTTCTTCTACCTAATACCCGTGGAGCATTATTTTATCTTCAAAACGTCTGCTTTCATATAATGACTAAGTAGGTGCAAATTTGGATCAGTCGCTGTTATAAAACAATCAATTATAATATTACAGATATGTGGGCACGGAATACAATGCGTCTCTTATCAGGGGTTAAAAACAATGCGGCACTATCGCACACCCTGGCTGGTGGACGCGACGTTCTATACGAAGACGGGAACGAACGTACGCGCATGAGCGGCGACAATATTATCTGTATTGTATTCGGACGCGCCAGTGAACTAGGTTCGCCGTTCAGTCCGCACGCCGCAGCCGAATGCGCGGCCGCGCGCCGTCCGCGACGATTTGAAAAAAACCGCGAACGTGCCTTCGCGCTCCGTAAAGCGCGCGTGAATTGTCAGTGTCAAAACAAAAAAAGGGCGCCGAAATGAGGCGTAATGTGAAGATTTTATTTGTGGCTGCAGTAGCGTGGATGTTCGTCCTGTTCTACTACATGCAGCCAGATTCAATACAATCGAAGGTGAGCGAGATTTACACGGAATGCTGTTATCGAAAATCAGCTGTTAGGTTAGGGACCCGCAATCTGTGGTAGCCGTAGTGCATTGCGCATGCCCAGACTTCCCACGCAACGCGATAACTCGCATAACAACCGATTCCTTGGCTGTACGGATTTTTGTGTAAAAAATATAAGTGAAAGTACATTTGTTTTCGTTTCAAATAAATACATTTTCATTCACCTTGACTCAGTTCGTGACCGACAAAATAAGAAATTGTTTTATGCGTTGTTTGTATCGCGGCAATACGAAATAATGAATTGAGATTTCCAATTGCTTCCAGGGGGTAAACAAAAGCCCTCTCTTTTCCTTTTTCATTTTTCCGCATTTAAAAGCGCAATTGCGGAATCAAACGTTAACAGTACTACCTTAATTGTCCCTTCTTTGTATAATATGACTCCTTGTTACTAGAAGGAAAAAATAACGGTATACAAAGAGGAAGAAAAATATTTCCTTCTATAGTCATTTCCTTAATAACAAAATTGTTTCTTGCCAGTTCCTTTTTCGGAATAGCAAGTTAAAAAAACATACAAATCGTGTTTCTGAAGGTCCTATGCTTTGACCTACCTATGAATGGCTTTATATATTTTTAACCAATAACTTCCGTTGTTCGTAATCCCTTCTATAATGAAAATACTTCTAAAGCTATTCCGTACTTATTCCGTATAAAATAATAACAATGGTACCTACATAAGGTATTTAGTTCCCGCATAGACATTCAGGCTTCTGTTATTGACGTATCACCAAGTTATTGATTTTTAAGTCCATTTTTTAAATTTACAAACGTAAGTATTATTTATGCGGCTCTGGCATAAAAATAAGCCATATTTCAATGACTTTTGCATGCACTATATTCTAAAACAACGATAATGTTGTTTAGAGCATGTACTTGTACCTACCTACTTTAATAATTTTATAAAAAAAGAAAAATTATTTTTTTAATTATTGAATGAGGTAAAGAGGGAGGGGACCTTGTTTTTCACGTTAAACGTGTCTTTGGAACAGTAAATATATTTACTATAATTTAAAAGAAACTTTGGTATCTTTATGGTCATACTTATCCGTCGATGGTACATTACATATCACAAACCGAATACAGTTTGACTGGACATCATTTATCCACATAGACTGAAAGTATGTAAAGATTAAAAATAGTAGATTTTGTTAATTCAAATTGAGAATTTGAATCTCTGCTATCATTTGCAATTTGAGAGGCAAGTATATAGTAAATATGATGTAATGGTAATGTAAATAAATATAAGAAGACAGTTAAAGTTAAAAGGTTAACGCTGAAAACGCTTTGGTAACTCAAGTCTGGCTAAGGTATTTCACAGCTGTACACATTTTCATGATACTTTCACTGTCAATTAGATTAGCGTATCGCTAACAACTGCGACATGTTTCTTTGCTTACATAAGATAACGCAACTAAACTTACAGAAGCTAATTTGTATCCTGCTGTTAGTCAAAATGTTCTCGTAACATTTTCATAAAGGGTAACTACATTTTTATTAGCGATCAAATTCAGTTGATCGCATGTCGCTCGACTTTTGTTTTTAAGTTTGATCGAAAAGTTCGTGATTTATGAAACCACCAAATTTTAGGATTTCAATTGTGATATCTTAAATTAACAAAATGTTGACGCTACACTTTTTAGGGACTATGTATACATTCCGGTAGAAAATAAACTTAAAAAAAAAGTAACTTCACGCCTGTAATCCCCGAAGAGGTAGGCAGAGGAATGCAGAACCACTCCCACGTT
>DWTO01005443.1:0-10742 GCA_018244755.1 Jemadia pseudognetus
AACCGGTGACACGTGGGAGTGTTCTGCATTCCTCTGCCTACCTCTTCGGGTATTACAGGCGTGAAGTTACGTTTTTATATTATCATGTAGTCATATGAATTAATATGTAATAAAAGATTCAGCGTTAAAAATTATGGTTTGTACGTTGGAATTTTTAAGTTC
This sequence comes from Jemadia pseudognetus, assembly GCA_018244755.1. NCBI lineage: Eukaryota > Metazoa > Arthropoda > Insecta > Lepidoptera > Hesperiidae > Jemadia > Jemadia pseudognetus. The sequence continues at coordinate 163 of DWTO01005443.1, forward strand.
GGGTCTTACACTACAATTTGTTTTATAAACGCAATGATATACAATATTTTCATAACTAAATAGAGCTGTGGGTTTTCAACACAACCGGGCACTTCCCAAGCTAAAAACGTAATATTCCGCCGCGACCAATCACTTTTCAATTTGCTAGCATAAAAATAGCAATAAAGAATAACAATTTTAAAACGCCAATGTAATTATTTCTTGAATATCTAATATCATTTAACATCTAACTCTTATCTGGTCTTATACTTATCTGGTCTGTTATATCAAATTCCATATTTAAACCGAACCGTAGGTGAGTTTCCTAAATAAGGAGGGCCACTACCCTAATTTACGCTCCGTATACTTTTTGGGCCAAACAGTTTCGGTTTCTGTGTACGACGAATAACTATTTTTATATCATTAACGGGGTAAACGTTCAAAGTTAGGGCACGTCTAAATTTACCGTCGTATCGTTTTGTAAAATTAGACTACAGTGATATTTAAATTTAGTCGTTTAAATATGGTTCGGGGTAGACGTACCTACTACGGAAATGATATTGTAGACCTCTATACAATTTTATCAAGCTAGCAAGCAGTATTTATATGGTAGTGCATTATTAAAATAATGCTATTTAAGGGGGTCCATATTTTCTCAGCGATCACCAAATTGAATTCGTAATTGTAAACGTAAATATGAAATAAACAAGTAAGATGACTTTTATTTAGCCAGTCTAGATGTACGTTACGTATAAAAGCTGTCAATTGTTATGATCGTTAGCGAAATTGGTGGCGTCGTCTCGCCCGAGTGGAGATTTATTTGCACATGTGAGCGCCGGCGATTATTTTGGCGGCGTTCGGCCCGGCACCACGTGGTGGGGCCGCGCGGTGGATGTTTCAATCGGCCGCGTCGCCGGTCAAGGAACTATTACATCGACACCGACCCACCATTATCTTCGGCCGGCGATTGATGACCCAATATCGGGATGGACTACGCGCACATATCGGGAAATGTACACTAAATAAAACCTGTCTCGTTTTTGTCTTCTGTGTAACCATCGCTCCGAGTTTATTTATAGTCGGTAATAAAGCGCACCAAATCAGTCTTACGCTGAAGGGATTTTACGAGTTGTGTGTTGTTCGTACAGTTAGTATGAACCGATACAAGTACATATATCGTCTCGTTAATGATCTCCGCTTTGTTAGGTTGTTCCATACAGTTTCTGTTTATACTAGCCGTCATAATTGTTTGCCTTTCTTTCTTACTCGTATACATTAGATGCCTGCAAGTTTATTAAATATATGTACGTATCATTATTTTAGAAATATATTTGTCAGATTATAATATGGTCATAAAAAATATTTTTATTGCCCAGGCGTAATTTTGTTTTGTTGGACTCATTAATCGAGCATTAGGGTTGAAATGTTATGTTGATTCCGAGAACGGACGATTCCACGTACGTACGCCCATTGCGTTCGCCGCTCACGCATGCCGACGCGTAGGTACCCCCACAAATGACTCATTGGTTTTAATCGGCAAAAATGCATCGCCCTCGGTCATCCGTTGTATTCGTACGAAATTGACGCGGAGGCCAATATCGTAATGTGAAACTCTGGCTCCATTCGCGGCGGTATCGCGGCGTCGATCTATTTGATGGACTCGCCACTGCCCGGCCTCCCCTAGCTACGCGACCGTTATCGCTCCGTGTCATCTAATACACCCGACCCGATACATTGTATGGGAATGGTATTAAATGCACGTTGATAATATTTTTCTTAACTAAACTTGTTGTGAAAATGCAACCGCAGTATTTCCTAAAAATATATACCTACACATAGGTAATCGATTACGGCCGTACGGCTTTCAAAATAATGTGCGTGCGTGCACATTATTTTGATTGTATCCTCAAGAGATCATCAGAGATTAGTAAACGATCAAAACTACCCGTATGGAATATCACCCTCATAAAATGTAAATATTTCATGTAATATTGTTAATTATACAACGTAAGTACCTACTCGTCGGTAACGTAAACAGTGTGCGTTTTTCAATACTTTACGGTGTAACGACTCCGTAATGATATGATACTGCGTTTATGGTAAATAGCGTCTGGGGCATAATATTCAATAACTATGCGGTGAGCATCCGATGATTTGCCATTAGGTTGTATTCACACTGCTCGTTTTAGTATTTACATGACTTCTTTATGATATACTAAGGTTTTGTCTACGTATTACATACATATCACCACGCTAGTTCCCTTATGGGGTAGGCCGAGAAAAATGTATAATCTCTATTATTTTACAACAGAACGGATGTGTTGCAAATTGTATTAATCACAATAGTTTTCAACAATGCACAACGCGTTGTGCACACCCACCCTTATAGTACAATCGTAATTTAAATTTCAAAACATAACATTTCGTAATGAAGTTAGCTGAGGAGGCGGCGGTGCAGGAGGGGCGGGAGGGGGAAGGTAAATAAAGTGCGCTCGCGCCGCCGCCGCAGCTCGCCGGCGCCGCAACGCTCCAATTGCAGCGTCTGACCACCCCGCGCGGACTTCGCCAACAAACATGGTATAATACTATCTCCATACTGTAGCTCCACTATAGCGGTTACATATCGTTATACGATCGTTGAATCCTCCACTAAGCGCCGGCAGAACATTGAACAATCCATTTAAGTAACCACATGCGTATGTTCACCATCAAGTTATGATTGTAGGAATTTTTTGCGTTCGTATTTTTTTTAATGTTCGCCGTGTATTAAGTCATTAAGAAAGATCGTTAGCAATCACTCGAAGCAATGTCTTATATTGCATGTGCAGTAGGTACCTATGCAATAATTTACTTTCAGCGATGATTTTTTTTTTATTTGTTTCAGAAGATACGAGTACAGTTAGGTACTTCGAATTTTAATTTCTAATCAATTTAATGACTCCTTATTTGGTAAGGTTTATTAATAACAGTGACAATTTTTCACTTCGCCCTTAATAAAAAACGAATACCTAAATGCTTTCTTCGTATACACTATCATATTATGTCCAATACAAATATTTCAATTCTATTGGGTAAAACTATTTTCGAAATTGGTAAACTATCTATCTATCAAGAGGTGATGACTATAATCATAACGCAACATAACGGGTCTGTAGGGATAGAGATATTTGTCACTTGGTGTTCATTGCCTACCTCGTAAAGAATCTGGCGTGAAAATATTAAAAAATACAAAGTAAAATATTCTGTTTAATGTGTGTACTTAAACTTAGTTATTATGTTAACTACAACTCAATGTATTGACATTCATTCACATGCATTCCTTCCAAGTGCATTTATGTTCTCGCTGAACACGTTACTATTTGAAGGCAATCGACAGTCAATTGTTCTGCTAATTTTAAACGGGCCGGCGAAAGAAATGCACATGTGTTCTAGTGTAGTGGTGTCTTAGTATACGTCAATATACGAGTTTAAGAATCATCCTTGTGACTCGTCTACTCTGCTAGATAATAATGTCATTAGAAACTAAATACATGTGTATGTATGTGTTGTGTGGTAAAAAATAGATACGGGTGTTGTTGCATTTCTGATCTACTCGTATGTTTTCTAAAGGACTTTCAACGGTAGTTTGGCTCCCATTTTCCCACCATCTTAGTTTACTGACAGATAACATGTACACGTCACAATTTATCGCCTCGCGGTTAAACACGATCATCAATTGGTGATAAGAAAAATTAAGGTTGTAATCTATCATGCTAAGGTTTTATTGACAAACTACACAAGTTAAGGTACATAGTATGTACTACATACGGTCATATGGACGTTCGTACCCAGTAGAAACGTATTCTTAAATTTTTAATTAATACTATACAAAAAAAAATCTTTTACAAAAACACTTGTACCACATAATACGACCGTAATTGAGTGATACAATTTTAACACCTTGTATTGTAACAATTAACATAAATCGCGTAATTGCGAACGATGTCGCAGACGTTCCATAATTATTTTTATTCCCTCGGAAGGCGTTAATTTAGAATAAACTTGGCGAATGCATCGCTCGCTCCGGGGCTCTACGGCCGTCGTCGCACTTAACAATCGTTAGTCAAGTTTTCTTAGGCCGCATTTACACTTTTACGGTTTACCGAATCGGTGTTTGTAAATGGTTTACTGTATAGGGATTTAACACGATTAATCGTATCCGATTTTGCCTTACCGTGTGACTACAACCATGTGGTTACGATGGCATTCGCCACTGAAAACCGTATAGGAAAACCGTTTCAGTAAACCGTAAAAGTGTAAATGCGCCCTTAGTCAAGTTTGCCTACAGTTAACGCGCGGCTCGCCAGTTTGGGCACAAGTTTCGGCCCCTTTGCACTTTTTCGAGGTTCAACATAAACGCTCCAAACTTTCGAAGAGCTTTTGAACTTCATTAATTGCATGCCAAATGCATTGTGTAACGCTTTCGACTCTGTTGGTAATGAGTTGACACTTCAGTTGCTGTTTCAATTATTTAATTCATTAATTAGTGCATTTGTTGATTCTTTCCCAGATTGCTTGTAATAAGTAGGCAACTATGGGTTTGGTTAGAATTTATACAAATTCTCGGTATTTTTCAGTGTATTACATTTCTAACCTATTAATAATTTCTTTGATTATAATAGCCGTTTACAATATCTAGTTTCATCTGTTACTTATTCATTTGTATTATAATAAACAATTTACGATTTCACTTTCGAAATCTACGGTGAGACTATTCGTGTATAATACGATTTTGATCTTATATTACTACTCCTGGCTATTATTGTGGTCCCTTGTGTAATTCCCGACGGGTGCACGGCAAGTCAGTTGGCGACCTTGCGGCGGGCGTATTCCGAGCGGCGCGGGCGCGTGTTATTTCGGCACGTAGAAACTGGAGCAGCTAGCTGCGCCGCTGGCACCTGCCGCAGGCTAACTACTGTTGCAGCGATCGAATCGCAGTTGCGAGATCGGCGGCCGCTCTGTCGACACCGCGTCAATCATCTCGCGCCTGTTTAAAAATTCAAGCTCGCAATTGGGTCGTTACCGATTGCGCTCGAATATACATACATATACACTTGTATATATGTTTTCACTAATTGTCAATAGCAAATGTTTTAGTTGTAGATAGTGATCATTCTCCACGTGTTATGAAGTACTGTTGTTGCCTTTATGGTGTAAGAAAATGGCGAGTTATTATTTTTATAAATTGTAAGTTATTTTCTATTGAATCATAAACTTTTGGTGAAATGGACTATAAATGTATTGTTTGACAAAATACATGTGTGGCTGAGATTGTTACATAACATTCGATGCCGGGATTTTGTAACAATTGACGTTTACATCAACTCGTAAAAAGTTATTACAATCTGAACCACATGAGTACCTATTTTGATAAAATATGGTATCATAAAAAACGTAGACGTAAATACTTACGTAAATAACCATAGGTATTGAGTCGGATTCTACGTATCGTCCTTGTCGTATGTTAGTAATGACGTCAGCTTTTTACATTTTAAATTCAATCACCCCTTCCGTCCATCAATTAGACGTCATGAATCGGTGTAATAAACGGTTAATTTACACATAAATTATAATTTGACTCTATTAGTTGAGTATAATCTTATTGAACTAACTGCCTACCTACTCGTTTCTCGCGTGGCCGAGGTTAGGGCGCCATATCGACCACGGGCTTGATAAGATTGTATCACGTTTGCAAAATTTCGCTCAGCGCGGGGTTGCGTAGCTCAAGGTGACCGGCCGGTGCGTTGACATTCAGACGCCTTTTATCACATCAAGCGGCATGTTCGCTACGACCAACGTGCGTCTGTCGCCGGGCCCGTTACTAGAGCGTCACTGTCGGATACAGTTTAATACGGGCGACGCGGCTGCGGCCTGCGGTTGCGGCACGTATTTCATCTACGTAATTAATTGTCAATCATATTAAATCTTATTTTTACATGGGGATATCTTTCGCATTCGAATGCATTATTGTTTTTAAAAAACAAATAAAATATTTATAAACCACGTATCATTATCATCAGCTAATTGAAGTCTACTGCTGGACATGGTCCCCCGTGAGGGGTTATGCCCATAATTCCCACGCTTGACATGCTGCTTGGCAAATTGCAGGGCACAGCTTTTGGCTCTACCTGCGCCGCTGCCTGTAGGTGGCTAGGGCATTTGGCAATATATATATCATGAGGCGACCAGTAACTTTTCCATAGTAACGACCGAACCTAGCATCACGAAAATATAAGTGGCTTAGCTCCAGTAAGCGGTTTAAGTTTTAAATCATAAGTATTCTGGCATTTGTCTGTATTTAGACAAGACATCAGTTGTTAATCATTTAATAACATTACTGGACTTCAGTCTCACGAAGACCTGAAGACCCGAGTTCAAAGTAAACACTGCAAGCATACATAGGTGGCATTGCTCGAAAATCGTCTTTTACGCATTCCAGTATTCAACGATAAATTACATCCCGAATGTATAAATTATGTGCTGCAGAAAAATCTGGAATTTTTCTTTAAGTCCATTGAAAGTTGGAATGTCCATCGCGGGGTGTGCGCGGAGAGCAGAATACTTACGCTGGCAGTCATTTATCCCCGTCGCGTTTACTGAGTGCGTGCAATATTTATTCTCTCGCAATATATCTATAAGCGACGTTACTTGCAAATGGATTGTGTAATTTGATAGATTTATCGCCGGGAAGAATGCACGATTCGTTACGGATAATTATAATATCGATATCTCTCAGCAACAGCTGGCGCAGGACTCGTTGGCCGGTCCAGTTTGGCATCCTAGGCGTCGGAATTCGTTATTGTCTTGCTCCAATTTAACGGACAATAGTTGCAATTGTGTGCCCCGCCAACTGATCGATCCGATCGCTGCACTAACCGATAACAGCGGAGAGTTTAGTCGCTACGGTAGGATGTAAGCCTTTGTTACTACGATGGATTATAGTAAAAAAAGTTACTTTTTTAAAATCTGTTATAAACGTAACATTACGCCTATTATCCCGGAAGAGGTAGGCAGAGGAGTGTAGAACACTCCCACGTTCCGCCAGTTACGTTTAAGTCCCACTATGGGATAGGTGCTGAACCTATTGCCATGCACCTGGCACACATCCATACTTCGAGCCACAACTAGACAATCTAAATTAGAAAAATCTTATAGTGCCCGACCCGGGATTTGAATCCAGAACCTCCCGATCGACAGTCGCCCTTGCAACCAACACGACGAACGAGTTTCGTTTAACTTTAAAGGTAAATATCGCTAGGAAATCTGTACACTCACAATACTCTCCCGATAATAGTATTTCAAACGTGTGAAGCTCTCTAATCCTCGCTTGGCCAGCGTTCATAACCAATATTACCCCTAACGTTCTTATTCTCAGAGGAGACGATTCGTATACAACAGTGGAACGATGAACAGTGGTATGGTTGATGATGATAATTGTTTTCTTGTCATAACATGTTAGTAAAGTTTGAAGTCCCGGCGATACCTTATAATTATTACGTTACATCTAAATAGAAATCTCGAATCGCCCACGAGCGCAACGTTAAGCAATAGCTGGCGATCGCAATGTATCGCAAATCGCGGCTGTCGGCCCCGCAAGCGTCTCGCCCTCGCCGGGACCGAGTGCGGCCAACGATTGGATGCACCGAAGAACTCTATTAAAACTGTGATCGGTATCTCGCTGCTGTCACGTGTTCCGGTCGCCCGCCGGGTATCCGAATCACAGGGGCCAATTTCGTGTCGCCTTCGTATTTTACTGCTTTGACACTGGATGGCAATAGAGATTATTACCAACTGCGGCGGCTAAATCAAATAACGATTTCCTCGCTTGGAGAAATACGAGTTTGCCTCTTTGAGATCGACGTTTATGAATGCCTTACATTTACGACGCAACGTTGAAACCATAAGAGCAACTAATTTGAGGACTTTTTGAACATAAATCTACTGACTTTCCACACGCTAGTTGTGACTACGTACCGAACTTAAACCAACACTCTCAGCGACATGACATATATACATACGTATGTGTGAAACACGCACTAATACGAAGTACCAACTTTTAGGTCTTGTAATTTTAACCCGGACAGTGAATAAATTATTAAGCTCCACTAGAGTAAACTGTCATAGGTTTGTTGTCCAGACCACGTATCGGACAAGAACGGTTATGTTCAGTGGGAAAGTGTAATATATAAATAATACACAATGTTGATAGACGCAGGTGCTGAGGGAGGCCAAGGCTCTACTATTTCGATCAAATAGGGCAGATACTGGCTGATGGGGAGTCAGAAGTCTCCGAAACAGGCGTGCATGTGTGAAGAAAGTGATGAATGTGGAGGAGGCGGTGTAGGCCTGTGTGGATAGAGATATTTGGTACTTGGTACTCTCTGCCTACACCGTAAGGCACCTGGCGTGAAGATATGTTGTATATATGTCAATAATACATTCAAATGGTCATGGCACAACTTTAATTTACATGCCAAGTTTAAACGAGATGTTAGTGGTAGTGTTTATTAAAATAGAAATTGCACGGCCCCGGGATGCGTTTACCTGATTGCGGCGAGCGGTTGTCTTCGGCGGCGTCGTCGCCCGGGGCCGGTCGCGAGCAGAGGGCATAATGGGAATTACTCGTCCCGTCGTACCTACTCGCGTACGGGTATCGATGGAGGCAATTTGCCGAATAAATGGTTTGGTAATGATTGGGCGCCGCTTGCGAAGGACGTGAAAACGCCTCGCGCGAGAGCCTTGTGTGTGACTTGTGCGCTACCTGTCTTTCACAGACTTCGCATGCATGGTCTACTGTCGTATTAATCTTTATTATTGCATAAATGTGCGGTCGAAAATACATTTACAATACCTTATAGAATAACATTTGTAATAACGTTTCTTGCTGACTGCCACATCACGCCACGTACGGCGAACAGACCCTTTTTGTAAGAGACAAGTTAATCGTATAAAAGTCAGAAGCTGCGTTTCCCACAACACTCAATCGTGATTAATTGTGTTTTGTGTCGACTCATTGCGATGTCAATGGGAAGCGATAATATTAAAATGCACCATCAGCCTCACCGCGTGTTGAACATTGATTTTGAAACCACTCGTAATTTTTTTTTATTGCTTTAAACCCCACAACAGCTTACTTTAATGGCTTTCTTTGCTTACCAGAAATAACAAACACATAATCATCAATCGTGTCTGTAGGAACACTGGGCGCACGGTGAGCCGCGATGAAAATTGAATTTCGGTATAGTCATTAATCCGAGCCGGCTCAAATGAGATTCCCTTAAAATGCGTGCTCTATCAAGAAATGGTTCGGATGTTTCCAGCCACCCCTCCGTATGCACCCCTTAGTATTTATTATAGCAGCGCGAGAGATAATACAAAACGGAATAGAACGTTCTAGTATTCGCGCCGTGGGATCGATGCTAATATGGATAAGGATAATGTTTTGTTTCGTTATGTGGTGGAGACATAATATGCGATACATATATACCTATTGTTTGTATGTTCACATTGTGCTTGAAAACTGTGTTATTTCCGATGTGTAGTCAGGGGTCCGTTACCACTAATCTTCTGGCAAAATATGTCACTACACACTGATGTTGTGCAGTTTAATGCACTTCTGAAAACTATGAAAATTCATTACCATGGTGTCGTTTATTTGCAGTTGGTAATTTGCTTTATGCGAATGTGTCAGTGAATGCACTGCATATGCGTGCAATGAAGTTTTTATATGCGGATCTCGTCATTACAGCCTTTCTGAACCCTTCTATCGATCCACTGTTGGACTCTGGCGTCCCCTTGGAAGGGGAAGAGATAACGTCAGCCATGCACGATGCGTATGACTTTACAGACTTCACACGTCTTGAAGAACATTATGGAGAATGCGAAAGTGCATACATTCAAACACAAAGCTTCCAGGTTAAAATATGCGATTATTGTTAAATCTTATAAACGCACACGCGCAGAGTTGTGTATCAAAGCTTGAAGCCTTATATGTATGAAGAGGCTTATTGTAAAGTGCTGAGGTGTGACTTCTTAAATGGATGTAATAATATGGTGCAAATTTCCGCCAAGTACATTTTGATCAATTTGCTGACTTAAACTCTTTGAGTAGGTACTGACTCAGAACTGCAGCTATGCATTAGTACGCGCTCATATATTTGCTTATGGCTTATTAGCTTTATGAGTGATGCAGTTAGCAGTGAATCACGAAAACATGTTTTTCTTAGATATAATGTGAATCGGAAATTGTACTGCTACTTGGTATAGCTCGGAAAATTCTTATGAGATCACGTATGTTATATGTATTTCTTCGTATATGGATGTAAATCAGTATTAAACGGAAGCTGGTACTCACAATGCCCACAGGCTATTCGTTAAGAAACGTACCTAGTACGAACAACACACAATCTATACTTATAATAAATCTGTAGAGAGATCAATTGTGTACATGAAATATATTTTCAAAACAACCAATATGGGGGGGTGATTAGGGATCGATACTGATGCCAAAAATGCAATCAGAAAAATGCAATCAGTAAAATCTGTCGGTCTGTCTGTCTGTC
>DWTO01005444.1:0-10740 GCA_018244755.1 Jemadia pseudognetus
ACTCGCCATACTTGAAAATTAAGATAATATTGTATTTGATGTCTTGATTGATTTTTGATTTTTGGAGAACACTACGCGAAATATTATTAAGGCCACAGGGGAACTTCGATTTTGTTTCTTTTTTTTCTTCAATAATAAGAAAATATAAATCCTCTCAGCGAACTTAATGGCAATGAATTTGAATAATAATTATTTTGGGGTAATAGTTGATGATTGAATAATAATCAAAAAATACATTTGGCATGATTGATGTGTTACTGCTGGGCATTCCCAGCGGTGGAATGCCGGGCCGATCTGTCGACCTATCCAGACTGAGTATACAGTATAAGCTATTGAGTTCAGCAAGTTCCAACGTTACAATATCACAATAATATGAAATGTTTCGTGTAGTGTGTCCAAAGTTTAGTGTTAGGAAATATTAATGTCGTGGTGCTTTGTAACGAAAACTGACAATACCATTCATTATCCGTCATCCGAGTTTCGTTAATAATACGATCCAACATTTTTATATACCCTATAAAAAGATGTTTCAGAAACGGTGGACGGTATTGAAATGTTTTCAGATTTTGTTATTTCTTTTATATATAATATTAATACATGTTAATACTTTTAAGCGTGGCGCGTCTGAATAACCGTCGGCTCAATGCGTTTTTATTTCGTTCAGCGCTAGTATCTACAAATTGGTTATTACGCATTGAACGAGTGTTTTATTTAACTATTTTTCGCGCGGCTTTTAATTTTCGAATCGCGTCACTGCTATGTTGACGTTGCACGAGTGGCGCGAATGCCGCTTTTTTTATTCATTTCGTGTCTTACAACCGAATGTGAAATTGTTTTATTAATTATTGATTAAAATTACAATTATCTTGATCGAGTATTGATGTAACTTGTATTTGTAGTTGATGATCTTTATCTCTTTCTATATCTGTATTGAACATTATGTGTTTCAAAAGTAGAATGTAATCTGCGGTTTCGAAATGGTCTTATTTTGACAGCTAGTCATGTCATTTTGACATTTGACAATTTAAGTTATGTCGACCTGTCTAGGCGGCAAGTATTATAGTCTAATTAAATAAAGTTAAATAGTATTATTACGACGATTTTTTTGTAATTATAAGATGGCGTATATTTTAGGTGTTCTATTTTAAGATCATGACAAGGCAGTGGATGGTTAATGGAAAAATGATGTATGAAAATGCTTGTTTTTTTAGATTACGAGAGGATTTTTGCATGTAAATTATTTCTTTTATGTGAAGCTTTTAGTTATTTTCTATTTTGTATAATTCTGGTTTTTCTTTCGAGATTTTTTCGTTTGTAGGCCTAATAGTGTATTGTGTAAAAACGCAAAATAACAAGATATTATGTACTTATTGTAAATTCTCTTTGCAATTATAATTTTAAGCTGATTGTATAAAATCAATGTTTATTATTATTATTATGTAATGTTTGCGCCAGTATATATTTTTATTTACTGGCAATGTTTCGAGTGATTCCAGGTGTCAAATTTATGTAGGAAAGTAAACTATTATGACCAAAAAAAATGCAAATTGTCATCTGAATCATTGCCAGTTATAAACTATGGGAACTTTAAATATATTGATACTTCCGCTTAATGAGCTTTTCTAATATTAATTTAGGATGTCGTGCGCACTGACAAACAGACATTCGTAAATTCTGAAATGTAAATATCTGCTGTTTTTTTTTAAATATTATATCAAAACTGAAAATAGTAAAATAATAACGCACAATAAATAGTAATCTTAAGTAAAAATGTTATAATTTCTTTAATTGGCAACGAGTTTGCGTCTCTGATAGTTCCCTATTTCTGATTGTTAATGACAGCCAAAAATAGAGAACAGTACTGACAGCGGGCAACTCCGTTGCCATGAACAAATAATATTTATGGTCTATAAATTATATACAGCCTATCAAATACTAGAAGTTGATATAAAATGTTATGTGCCTTTCTTAAACATTTTGTAATAGCGTTAATCTTTCTTAAACATGTTGTAACAACATATTAAGAAGGCAGTTAGGTAGACTTTGTGATGTGTAACTAAAGATAAAGCCAAGGTGACTGTTGAATTGTAGACATATATTTGAAATGTACACTTACTTGACAATGATTTTCTAGCATATGTCACGGTGACATAGCGCCGAACTGTCAAGTGTTGCTCACATCAAATGCCTCCATGAACTGGTGCTAATACATTACTATACAAATATATAGATTGTATATATTATAAATGCTAACATTATAATCAAATAATTTTTGTCATATCTAGTTGTTATAATAGACTTTTCATGTAAGAAAAAGATGCATATATACCTACAGCTCTTCTGTGCGGGCACCACTTTAGTCCCTTCTCGACTGTTGCACATTGTAGTTAAGACTGCACGTTAAATCTTGAAAATATCGCAAAATATGTTACATTTCAACACAGGATTTGATAGGTTGATGTAGACAGCCACAGAAACATTGGCAATTTGACTTAGATCTCGTCCTCATGAGTAGATATTGATCTTAGTATTTTAGTTACTTTTTAGTTATACTTCAAGTTTTCTATAGGTGACCCGTTTTTTAAATTTATGATTCAATCAGACCTTTCGGTTGTGTTTGTACAAAATATGACCTGAAATGTGGCTCTTGAAGATAACGGATATTCGAAATGTTTTAAAGTGTGGAGTTGACAATAAACAAGATTGACTCTATTATTTCAACTGGTATGATAAAAGCACAATAAATGATTGTCTCCTGTTGTATTGTAACTGGTTGGCGGCGTCCATCAACATTGTAATTGACAAGTGCCTTGTTGTGTTGACAAATACTCAAAGGATATGTTGCAATTTAAGAGAGTTAGCAAAAATAAATGTCTATTTTACTATTTTCATTGCTGGTATTATTTATTGTTATATGTTTACCACACATAAAACAGTCCCAAAAATATTCAAATTCATATAACAAAATTGTGTTTTTAAGATAAAATATCCTTTGCTGGAACACTTAATGAAAGGTGTCTTGAATTCAAATCTGCCAACCCACACTCGGGCAGTGTGGCAGACTGTAGCTAAATTCAACCTCTCACTCCAGGAGACCGGGTTCAAACCCTAACGCGCACCTCTTAAAAATGTGCGTTTTAAGTTTTTAATGTCACTTGCTATAACGGTGAAGGAAACCATCGTGAGGAAACCTGCACACCTTGGAGTGCCCAAAAAAAAATGTTCTCTAAAGTGTTTGAAGTCTGTCAACCCGCACTTGGCCAGCATGGTAGACTATGGCTTTACCCTCTCATTCTGAGAGGAGACACGTGTTCCAGCAGTGGAACGAAAAAAATAAATAAATAAAATATGCATTCCCAATTTATTTATCAACCTCAAATTCTTTATCAAACTGTTCGTTGGTAATTTTACGTCGTTTCAACTTCTTGATGAGGGCGACATCCGCCGCCAGTTCGTCTAGCTCCTCTTGTGTTACCGTTTTCCTCTTCTTCTTTCCTTCTCCTTCTGCTTTTTGTTTTTGCTCTTTCCGCTTCTTTTTTCTCTGTTTTCTTTCTTCTTTATCCTGTTTCGCTTGTTCCCACGGTAGCGTTTTTACCTTTGACGCAAAGATATCCTTAAATATTTGTCACTTATTTTTATCCATATAATTACCCTGATTGAGCCAAAGTCGAATCAAATGAATTTTAAGTAAGTTTCTTTTTTCCAATGAAATTATCGTGGAAATATTGCATAGCTATTCGAAAGCGGCGGTCTTCTGACGTTAACTTTAAAAATAACAAAAAAGTAACGCTTATAATCCTCGGAGAGATAAGCAGAGGAATGTAGTACATTCCCACATTTCACTATTTATCTTTCCATCCCACTATGGAATAGATGGTGAGCCTATTGCCATGCACCGGGCACAAGTCCAGACTTCAAGCCTGAGAAAATCTATAGTGCCCGACCCGGGAATCGAACCCAGGACCTCCAGATCGACAGTCGCGCTGGCAACCAACACGACCAACAAAGCAGTCAGTGACTCAAAAAATAGGCCCCATTTAAACAGGAGATTCAATAGAATATTATTAAGTTTCCACACAAACGAATTACCGAACAAGTATACATTATATATAGTGTTAAGATGTTCCTCACCATTTTCTTTTTCTTTTTTGATGGCCACACCCCAGTATTTCTGTACTCCTGCAACTTCTGCATCCTACTCGCCTCCTTCTGCTTATCCTTATACGGTATGCTGTTGAAGTCTATCACCTCCTTAGGTTGAACGAACTGCTGTTTATGTTCCTCCTTGATTTCTGGCATCAATGGCAACTTGAGCAGGCCGTAGCTGGTGGCGATGTGACCCAGCGGTAGCTCTTTGAGCTGCAGCAGGAGGCTACACTCGTGCTTAGAATACGCCCGCATGTGGGAGACGAAGGCGCGCTGGCCCTTGTCGAAAACTGCTCTGTCGCTCATTTGCTGATTGTGGAGTATTGTGAGGACCTGGAAGTGACATAAAGGATACAAATATACGTTATGTAGATCTTGTGATTCTATTAATATTGATTTTAGTCACATCGATAAACGTAACTAAAATTGAAAACTTGAATTGTTAAATGTTTTATTAATCGTTATTAAGTGAATTCGTCGAGTATTCTAGAATGTACTGTGATAGTCGTCAAGTAAAGAGAAGTGAAGCTTGAGATAGATGAAAAATCCGAAATCTGAACCTTTCTAATTATTTCCTTATACGTTAATACATTGTTTATAGTACCAGTCTTTTTTATATTTCGAATGCGATGGCAAACGCATCTACTATGTCGCAAAAACGTAACATCACGGCTTGTTATCCCTAAAGAGGTAGACAGAGAAGTATAGTACACTTCACAAACTATGAAAACCCTTATTTTAAATGTATTCAGATCGTAATCTCCACCTTATCTTTTAGTTTATGACTAATTTTTATCTCATCCTTGCTCTGCCTCCAGTCCTTCAGCTCGACCTTCTGATTCGATCTGATGAAGGGCACGTACGTGTCCTCAGTGGGCAGGAGTGGTAGTAGTGAGCAGCCGGCAGCCCCGCCGCGCGCGGTTCTCCCCACGCGGTGCACGAGTGCCGAGGGGCTGGTGGGGGGCTCCCACTGGAGCACCCATTCCACTTCAGGAATATCTAGACCTCTGGAAAATAGTGAAGAATACGATGGTTGTTAAGTGTATGATAGATTAAAATCTATAAATATATAAGAGGGTTTATAACATAGTTCTATTCTGGACTAATATTGATAGACTGTTTGGTTACACAGTTACCATGTTAAGCAGCCATTCCCAAATTCCCGGGTTTGACTTTAGGTCGGCATAAATTGAAATAGTGGATAATAATATGATGAAACTTTAAACAAGGCATGACACTGAATTGTGCTTCATGTGAGCCCCTTGAATGGTCAGCAAAGATAGACATTTTATTAAATGACTTCTTTTTTAGATTTTTCTTTTGAATCCAGAGAATATTAGGAATACAGAGAGAATAACTTTCTTTGCAATATTAAAAGAAATACTATTCTCACCTAGCCAGAAGATCTGTACATAGCAGAATAGTGTTATCTGCCTCTCGGAACTTCTCCAATATCTTGCTTCGTTTCTGTTTCATTTTGCCATGAATTGCGAACACTTTCATATCAGGCAGGAACCCGGGCAAAACACCGGCCCAGTAGTCCACACACGCGCAAGTCGGCAAGAAGAAGAGACCCTTCAACATTTTACGATTACGGATGAAGTTGAGAAGGAACAAGAACTTATCTTGTGGTTCAACTATCACATAGTAATTTTCCAACGCCATCGGCGTACTGATTGTTGATTTCTCTTTGACGCTTATTAGCACTGGGTTCCTCAGGCCCGCTCGCACGAGATCTTGTAGTTCCTTAGTTTGGGTGGCAGAGAATAAACCAGTTCGCCGCTGACGAGGCAAGTATTGTAGTATTGTTGTTAATGTAGCACTGAAACCTAGGTCCAGGAGTCGATCTGCTTCATCCAGGATGAGAACTTCCTGAAATGACAAAATTTCTCTTATTGCTATGAAACCTGGACTCGTGTGAAGCAATATTCATCTATTCGAGCAGTAACAACAGAGAATCATGCACAACATTGGAAATAAAAAGAATTTTAACCATCAGCGAATACTGAATGTGATTAGGATAACTATTGCAGCTGAAATAATTTATAGTATTGGATAACATAAGAACTCTGTAATGATTCAGTTAAAATCATTTAGGTAAGTAACTATAAAGTAACAAGGTTTAGTTTCAGTTTCAACTGAAATTACAAAAGAAAACAATATACTCAGTCATGAAGACAACCAAATATTGTTCACAAAGTTTTTCAATCCTATCATTTAATAGCACATGAAGGGGCAGGCAACATATGAACATGTTTACAAACCCACCCTCGTCCGGTGTGATTGATTATGGCTGTAAACCTCCTCATTCTGTGAGAAAACTTGTATCCACCATAGTATAATGAAAGGGTTGACATTCATGATGATATAAAAAGTCAAAATTATTCCTTTCTCATTCACATATGACTGCATTTTTCTTTAATAATGGCACAGCATTACTTCACACCTGTATTCCCCCGGGTGGAAAGCCATCACTTTTTTTTTAATAGTTCGCCTGACAAACAGGCAGACCGGCCACCTGATGGTAAGTAGTCACCGTCTTCAATGGACATTTGCAACACCCAAAGAGTGGCCAATGCGTTGCCGGCTTTGAAGGAGAGCTCTCTTTGCGCTTTTCTTGAAAGTTAACCAGTTTCTTGCATTTTTAATTAACATTCACATAAATAAAGGAACATATCAACCAGTATCTCCATGAAGCGGTAGTCAGGGGACTACCCTACCACATTTCACCAGTTATGTTATATGCCCCATAGAATAAATGGTAAGCATATTGCCATTTTTTTTCTTTCATTGTTCAAATTCAAATATCATTTATTTAAAATTAGTTCATTAAAACATTTTTTGTATGTCAAAATGAAACTCACTGCTTTGGAAAATGCCTCACTATGGAGAAGAAGCAGCGAAACAAACTCCATAGGTGTGCTACTTTATACTTTAAAATAAGCACTTATGGTAAAATATAAATTGTAATTTTAAGCCTTAGAACTGTAGCACCTCATTTCCAAATTTCATGTAATATGAAACATTGTGCAAACTCAGAACATTGGCAGAGATTTGAATGACTCATACAAATCATGGTTACATCTTGAACAATTTGGTAGCCAAATCACTGTTATACTGATAGTTGATGATTACACAGATCATGTCGTATGATTCATTGAAACAAAAAGTATGAAACCAGAATATGAATAAGTGTGAATAGCCTGTTAATTTTCATTAATAGCATGTTGATATATATGTCAATCGATCATTAGCATCATCAATCAATTACTGACTAGTATAGTATTGATATAAAACTCAGTAGTAACTCATTGCTTTGACAACTCTCCTGCAAACCTATGATATTCTTCAGTAGAGTTTTGTTAATTAAGATTGTGTTTGTCTTAACAAATAGATCATCATGTGTTGAGCGTGAAAGAAAATTTTATGAGGATTCATAACAAAATTATTAATCGAGTACTTTCTCCAACTGTGCACTGATCCTGGGACTATCTGTACCACAGATCTCATTGTGAGGTATGAAGCAAAACATTCTTAAATTTTTTTTATTAAAAAAGTGTTTAATGTGTGTTGTTGCATTTCTAATCACCCTTTAGAATAAGTATAATCCATACCAAATCCTTTAATCTGCCAGGAAAATTCAATTGCTTCCGCTCTGACAATAAATCTTCAAGTCTCCCTGGTGTACACACAGCTATATGTGCTCCCTTCTGAATGGCCTCCACATCATTCTCTACTGATCGTCCGCCAACCAATAGGGCTAAAGTGATATGAGAGAGCTCCGGCTCCTGTAGGAACTGTTCAATCACCTAAAAATATGGAAAATGGTTATATTTTAGAAAAGAAAGAATTTAAATGTAATTAATATAATATCTACTGTCTGATCCCTCGTGTGGAAGGCAGAAGGCGTTGAGAGCCAAATACTTCTATGAATACTTAATTACTCTCTAGAAATACATATTTGCAAATATAGATTTTATTAAGATAAAACATCAGATAAAACTTCATTTTAACTAACAAAGCAGTTGGAATTACTTCAAATAATACAGTCAACATCTCACTCAGTGGTAAGAGTTCTGTTTAACAGTAAAAAAGTTAATGGTTTGGTAGTAATCGCATCCAATTACCATTTGACTATACGGATACGGAATTAAAAATATAATGTACCTTGTAAATCTGAGTGGCCAATTCTCTAGTAGGTGATATAATAATCGCATAAACATAATCCTTCCTCAAGGGACCGTCTTTTCCCTTCTTTATCAGCATCTCTATCATCGGCACAACGAACGCTAGCGTTTTCCCCGACCCGGTCACCGCTTCAGCTACTACATCTTTACACGTTAGTATTAATGGAATCACAGCTGCTTGTATGGGCGTCATAGTTTTAAAACCCTGCTTTTTGATGCAGGTTAATACAGCACTTGATAAAGCCGGTGTTACTCTAGTCCAGTCTTTATTGACCATTTTTATAAAGTTTGTTTTCTTTAACTTGTAAAGTATTACAAGTATATTTCAACAACAGTACTTTGAATTCTTTGAAATCCACCCACATGTATCTGACATATGTCACATATATGGATTATGACATTGATGTAAAAGGTGTTCAGATACTTGTATGTGATATGTATGAGAGTAATGTTGTTAAACAAAATGGAAACTTTGTCTATTGAATGGATCTTGGTAACATTTGCTTTTTATGTTTTAAAATACGCTTTTTATCTTAATCGATGCATGTTAAGCAAGCTCGTACATATAATCCGAACGCTGCGAATTAAATCTAAATAATAAAATTAATCATTAAAATAGATCTAAAATAGACAATTTTTTAAATCATTGAACTCTATTATAATTTTTTGGGTTATAAGTTTAAATATTTTATGCGTAATCAATAATGCACCATTTGTCCAAAGTCAAACATCAAAGACCAGTATATGAATGTATACAAATAAATCAATATGGCGCATGTTGATATGATAAATTGACAGCTGTGTTTTGCCTTTGTACTGGCATTACGTTGCGTTGTAATGCCGTTTTTTACGTTTCCAGCACATTAAAAGCCAAAATTAAAAATGTCGAGGCCGTTCGGCAACAGTGAAAAACGATTTTCTATTGATGACGCATTCGAAGAGGAGACTGATGAAGCCATAAAAGTGTATGGAGCGACGGGTGATAGGTCGCCTTTGCAAAATAAATATAAAAATGGAGCTGATTATCTGTCGAGGTGAGTTTCATTTTTAAGATTTATTGGCTTTGCGGCGTATTTCCACATCAAACATTCAAAAGGCTGGGGTTCTTCTTTGTATAAAACATCAATGTTCGTGACCTTTTGTGAATCATATCTTATTAGGCCAAAGGCTTATGAACTGTTGTGCTTAAGCCGTTACTTGCGCTCTATAAACCCATATATTGATGCTCTAATTTGTTTCGGATGTGTGTAAATTTGAGAGTACATCAACCTATACAATCTAGGATATTGACACATTTATAAACAACAAAGAATTCTACCAAAAAAATTACTAGATTTTTTTAAACGGCCTTTTTAAAGGTTTCATGGCCAGTTGAATAAATCATTAATATATTTGGGCCGAGAAAAACCGTCAATTCTTCTTCTTCGTCGTATCGTAGCTGATCTGGTCAGTCATTGTGGTGAAAGGATTAGTCGCAAAATTAATTAGTTTAACTAACTGACATTGCAAAAAAGAATCTATTGAGTGTTTGAATCTATTAAATGTTTGAAAAAGGAACAATGGTAAATTATTCATTTATTGTTCCTACAAAAATAGCGATACAAATCAAAACTGGGGGTAGGAAAGTAAAAATTTGGGGTCATATGCATTTTTTGATGCCAAATCTAAGAAAAATACATAAGAAACTCACTCAAGGGTACTAAAAATACCCTATAACCTACTCTGAGGCCTACCAAATCTAAACCATTTCGGATAATTTCTACCACTAAACTGTGACACCATATTTTCCTATATTATGTTACATATTATGCTTAGGTGTGTTTAAGGTGTGTTACATTGTTTGAACTTCTGTGCATGAGTAAAGGACAAAAACTTCAAATGTAATCTTAGTTTGAAGATCTTTATCATCTCTTTCTAAATTATAAATGACATACAATTATACACTAACTAGTTGACCCAGCGAACTTCGTACCGCCAAACAGTCAATGAACACATGTTACGATTTAGTTGTAAGTGTACGTGTTACCAGTTAATTTAAGATTTTATAAACGTAATACAATGAATACAAAAAAATATTAAGTTTAGTATTTTATTATGATGCGCTATTTAATGACACGCGCCACCGGCCCACCGCCCGGTACCGCCGCAACCGCTATGTCCCTGTATTTTAAATCTGTAATATCTTCGAAAATATTCATTTACATTACATACTGTAAAAGGCCATATAGATCTATATTAAATGCACAATGTATTAAAGGTACTTAATTGGATAAGGATTAATGCTGTATAGTTTAAAATCACTTTGTAGAGAAACCATTATTTATCGTTAAAAGTATGTAACATCACGCCTGTTATCCCCGAAGAGGTAGGCAGAGGAGTGTAGAACACTCCCACAATTCACCAGTTA
>DWTO01005445.1:0-10738 GCA_018244755.1 Jemadia pseudognetus
AATATTACGTTGTTAACTTGCCGGGGGCGGCGCGACGAGCCATTCTAAGTTTGAATACAAACACACAATACAGTGCCATAGCCAATAAATAACCTCAGATTTATAAAACTTATTAGATTTTTATACCGATACAAATGGATTTAATTTTTAAATATAACAAAGGTGATTAAGTATACAGAGATTAAAGATGATATTTTATACATTTATTACAAACAATATTATTAAAAGTAAATGTGAAATAGACTTAAATTTTAGTGACGTATTGCAACGTGCTAAGTACCTATCTAAGTATCGTCAAAGAACGGATTTTATTTCCTTTCTGTGAAACGCTCAAGATTCGAATCGTACGAAAGTGACGGATAAATTCGAGTCAGTTTTTCACAGATCGTTCGCCAGTAAAGTGAGAGGCGTTGTTTTTATTTTTCTTAACTGATCGTTTTAGCAGCGTTAATTTTCCCGCGTGGTTATTGTAAATACATATCACAGATAATCGGGCAGTGTTGCAAACGTTAAAATTGTGCAATTTTATTCTGGTTTCAGTTCATATTTGCAACACGCGTATTTACTGTATTGTCTCACTACGTAGGAGTGGCTGGGTAGCAACTTACCTACAATATTCTCGTGACGTGATCAAAGCAGTAGAAGTCCGAATGGCTTACATTTACATCAGTGGCAAATGTCTATTTATCTATCATTGTCATTCGACTGATGCTTGACGTGTACCTATTGTGATTTCGTTAAATACTCGTTGCTCGTGCGTGGTGATACAAAAATTTCCAAACTCAGTAGGCGAGTTAGCGTGTAAGAATGTACAACTAAATATCAGACAACCAGAATTATGTGTTTACATAGGAACTATAATTTTTCCCCGGCTGTTCTGTTTACAATGCTCAGTGTTTCGTTAAGTTTTGCTCAATTACTCGTGTATGTATTTAACCTACTTGTAACGTTATATATTAGTTTTTTTTACGTTATATTGTATTTTAAACTGAATTTTGTGTAAAATACCTTTTTAGAGAGCACGGTTTTGCTTTTCTTATGATACTACTCGTTAAGTTAACTCGCTTGATTATACTTGTCAGTGACTTTTTAATCTGTGGAGAAGTTTGTGTTTTCGTTATCTGTATGCAACAATTGTAAAATCTTGTCGCTTATCGAACACTGATTAGAAAATAGCGAAACTTAAGGCTCTAAATGTTTGGAATTTAAACGTAAATTAACAAAAACTAGTACGATCATTATATTGCAGTATTTATTTACCATTTGTACACTGAATTGGAATCGATTGCTACATTTGAAATATATTTTGAATGAGCGTAATATATCAACTTAGCATTTGAAAAGCGAAGCGGATCTAAGTTCAGTGAGCCTTATGCGTATTTGATTATAATCGAGCCGTCCAATTCATTTGAATAGAACCCCCTTCCCCCTATCTCTAGCAATTCCGCACTTCCAGCAATTACCCCATAGTTTTTCTTTGCCGGAAAGAAATTCCGCTTACTTTTATTTAGGTTCGTTCATGTTCCTAGCCTCCAATAAGTAATGTCTGTTTGTAATGTCTAATATTCCGAACGACAGCGTAACCCATAACATATAGTTTTTATCGTATTTTAGTAAGCTTCTCTTTTCAACGCAACCTCGTGAACACGGAATGTGATTCCGCGAAACCTTAGGTTTCCATATCTAGATTTGAATGAAGCAAACCCTTCGCGTTACGTTATCGAGTGCTACCCTTTATTATTAATATGCTTATTTTTTTACGTTAACGATATTAAAGGAGAGAATAAGATTGCATTGTGAAAATGTACTTTGCATAAATGCTTAATATAATGATGGGACGTCAATTGTATGTAATACAACGTTCATGTAGAATGAACCACTGCTAAGCTTGGTAATCTAGTTTAGTTAAGATAGATGATATGGCAGCAAGTGACAGGATATACATTCGAACTGATCTTGATAGTTGAAGTTGATACTGGCTTTACGTGATGCGATGTAATGGTACTGAATTGGCGCACTTTCCCATAATCTATGTAATATTTCGTACTTTGAAATGAAACCAATATAAAGCGTCGTTACTGAAAGAGTAATTACAGGGAATGTATACCGAATTAATCAAAATACCGAATCAGCTGGTTAAATGGCGCAGTCCGAAGTGATGTGTAGTGTTCAAAAGTTTGCTAAAATTTAACACATGTACGATTAAGCTATTCGAACAGTGTTGGTCAGAAGTTGACGAAACAAATTAAGTACACAATCGGAATACGCTGACTCTGAATAGTTTATTTTAAGAAATATTCCTCGAAATCAAAAACATTCAGACGGTTCGTTTTAGAGTCTTAGTTAGAGTTTAAATTACGTCAGATTATCGCAAAACAGAAACCTTTATGTATGCCCAATATTATTCAATACAAAGAGTAGGACTTGTTCACAGTAAAAATAGCATATTTCGATGTTTAAAACTCCCTCGATGACAATGCAAAATACCAGTCGGCTTCGTACATTGAGATCGGTTGGAATTACTTAATTTTCGATTAATAAAATGCATTTATTTGTGATCTCATGGCAATCGAAAAGTTAATTATACTGATAAGATAATTGGCGAACTTAAATTACATATTATTATGTGTGTTTGTACGTGACTGTTTTAATTTCTCGCTACTTGTATAAAATTAGATTTGAAGGTTATAATCGTTTAGAATAGGGCTGCTATAATGTTTAGGTATATGATCATTTTTGTCGGGTTTCGAATAATTGTATCTATAATATATTCTCATTCTTCACGTCTAAATATTGTAAATTGCACTTAAAATTATGGTATTCGTGGCAGCCCTATCAGGTGTTGGTCGATTACCTGATTGGTTTTGACGTCTGAATTTTTTTCTACGTTCAGAACGAAAGATGCAGTGCGATAAAAATAATAATAATTTGCTTGCGATTTTTTACCGAATCCTTCTTTGCATATAAACTAGGTATCAGATAACGTTCATTTCGCAATCAAAGATAGCGGTCCGTATCGTTTGCAATTATGATATTTAATTTTTTGGATAAATTGCCGCATTTTTTAAAACTATACTTCATTATCGCACTGTCAACTTACAGAACATCGTATAAATTATTATCTATAGATATTTCAGTAGTGTTAATTTTAAAATTACAGAAAAAAAAGCTCACCTCATCACCCACCATCTTTTTTTCATTCAAGATCCAAAAGAAAATACATATACGAAAAAAAGAAAATTTCAATCATACACATATTTCAGAACCTTATACTGTACTTCGAGTAACCATTTATTATTCTCGCGTGTAGTTATTGAATTTTAGTGTATGTAAACGTTTAGTTGTTATAGATCGTTGGCTACGAATTATAGAACGTCTTCCATTATCGCCGTGGTCTCCTGCCGCTAGCGGCGTTATAACTTGTATCACCAGTTTTTGGTTATTATTAGTTATTATGGATATATCGAGTTATTTGAATTGTATAGTTTACGCGTTCATATTGTAAACGAATTGTATACCTACCTGCAGCAGCTGCAGTCTGAGTGCAATAATACGCTTGATTGCGGCGTTTAATATTTACTTTTATATTTCCCATTACTGTATTATATTTTATATCATACGTTTAAGTTTAGTTAGTCGTAGGTGTGACGATAATTGGTAGCCAACACGGATGGCCTATTACTGCGTCCGCTCGTGTGTACGACCTGTACCTAACATGTCACATGTAACGTGTGCGTGAACATTGCCGAACTCGCGAACCGCTGTCGTGTGTACGTACCTATATTATTGAATAATTTAGTTTCTACCACAATAGATACTTGTTGAATGCAGTTCCACGATAAAAATAAGAGTTGTTGAATTTTTTATAAAAGATGTAACATTATTAGATTTATGATCTTGTAGTCTGGATTGAGGTTTTTTTTAACAGATTTTATTGGACTCGACATTTCTGTAAATGTTACGTCGCCTATTTAGCTTATTTTTGCTACAATACTTATTTGAAACGATAAATGTTTACGTATACACACACAGACACATACACCGAATAGTACAATAGTTATACAAATGATTATACAACATATACAATAGATTTTATACGCATACGCGCCGTGATATATAACAGATTTATTCTCTTTTTTATACAAGAAGCGCAATGGGCGGCGTAACGGCGTTAAGGGTTATTGGTTTCATGAAATGGGTGCTGTTATATTATTACTTGTATATATTTATGGTAATATACAACAATAGACTGGTAATTGTAAAATGTTGTTAGGTTTCTACAGAGATATCCGCTGGGAATGCTGGCTCGCGACCCTCGACCCTACCACGCTCGGTGAACATGCCGTGGTCGACGATATCTTGAACGACCGGCGAGTCGACTTATTGAAACTCGCCGAGTCTCTTTCAAGAGATTCTTGACTTCGGACGCAAGTGTTCATTTGGATGAAACACTCCGCATAGCTTCATAGTGATTATTTTTTTGTCTTCCATTAATTGATGTAGGTTGATTACTTTCTGTGTGTGCGTAAATAATTCGTCTGCAACAAACTTCTTACGGTCCGATTGATATCATAATAACACATATATGACTGTTGTAAAGTCCGCTTTCATACATCTGTCTATTGTACAATACAACGGTGAGTGCTCTGAAAAACTGTTCGACGTGGTGCCTGTGTCACCTTCCCTCCATCGCGCCACCCGCCGAAAATCGAAGCGTCAACCACTGCTTCTTTTATTGCGTGATAGGCTAGCGTTTGTATAGCGATCCTGCCTGATGTAAAGCGCGGATGCGGCCTAAGATGGAGTACTATATACTATATACCACTGCTGGACTGGTGGCTGTCCTCCACTGTTCGATTAGCGCCCTCGTTTATATCACGTACGTGCAAGATATGGAAGCTTCCATCTGAGGCTTACCCGAAGCGCTATGATATAAGATTCTTCAAAACAAGCGCATAGAGAACTCTCTTTCAAAGCCCGCAACGCATTGGTTACTCCTCTGATGTTGCGAATGTCCATAGATCTTAACTTTTGACATTCTGAGAGGAGAGTTTTCAACAGTGGAACAAGAGGTCTTGGTCATTTGGTGAAGTAAGACACAGTTTCAACACTGGTCCACAAGTTGTAAGCAGGTTTGTTAATAATAAAATGCAGATGAAATATTGGTTGATAATAGCGTATGCAATTCTATATGTATAATTTAATGAGCGCCAGCATAAAGGCACAAAGCAATAATGTTATTTACAATATGGACGTAAAGGGTACACTCGTACGTGGCCTAAGCATCGCCGGCCAGCATTCCCCATCCACACGTTACAATAGAGTATATTTTCTTACATACAATAACACCGAAATAGATTATATGAAATTTATTTTAGACAATCCCAGAATACAAGATCTAACTTTTTACACACAACAGTTAAACAGATTTATGTTTTGAGTTTTTCAAATACGTATCATTTACCCAAAAGTAATAGGAAAAAGAGCAAAGCAGTCGGTTTCGACATGGTCACAGATCCAGGCGAAGAAATTATACGTTGGCATTATACGAAATTATAATACGATTTGTAAATATATTTTCTAGTTCTTCCAAAATGATATCAGTATTAAATACAAAATTCGACTTTGGTTAGGTCAAAAAAGTGTAAGTGTGATCAGTAGGAATTTTTGCATAGACCTTCTCGGTGTAACTTTATTAAATAGTTATTTTTAATTATTATTATTATTATTGTATTAATACTATTTTCCTTTAGATTATATTTTATTTGAATTGTAACGTTCTTGCCTAGATTTGCATTTACTTTAGTTACATATGATGCGTTTTGAGTTGATACCATGGTATTTATGTATATTATTATTATTTGTATTAAGGGTTTTGTTTGTTTTTTTGTCATTAATAGAAGTAAAATGTTGTAAAAAGTAAGCTCGTTGTATTTTATCAAATAAACACTTTTTAGTCCAACTGAAGCAATACAATGCGGTTTTATTTCTTAGTGTACAACCCTCCTTAATTTTAATACATTGTAGATTACGCGCTTGTACCGGAGCCCTTATTTCTTTAAATACGTTTCAATGATCGTGTAATAAATAAATTTGTTTAAGTCCTGACCAAGGCAATCAGGGTAAAACTAAAGCACCCTCGGGAACAGTATCTAGTGAGTTAAGCCAATCATCATCATCATTTGCGTTTTGCAGTCCACAGCTGGACATAGGCCTCGGCTGAGGGGTTATACCCATAATCCTCACGCCGAGGAGCTGCTTGAGGATCGCAGACGGCCAAGGCATTTAGCTGTACCACACCATACCGCGATCTTCCAGCGCCGGGTTTAATCGCCTCTTAAGGCACCCAGTATCTTGGCAGAGGTCGAGCAACGTATTCTTATTATGCCCCGTTACTGATTACTGGAAGCCAGTCATCTGACATGAAGAAGACTCACGCTCTAAGAGTTCTAATGCCTACAATCCGTCACAATTGCATTGCTAACTAACAATGAACACTGAGTAGTCAAATATTTTGCGCACAATTATTTTTCGCGCCCAATCTGCTTCATAGTACTGAAAGCATAAACCATTTTGAATCGAACTGGTACATTTATAATAATGCTGATACTGAAGATACTGTATACCGAAATATATAGTGACATACATAATATGTATTACTAATCATTCAAGCGTTAAGCAAAAGTCAACTGTAAAAATAAATTACTCTCTGATATGTTAATGTATGTATAATTATACGCAATGGTACAGTAAACGTTACCTACAATCATATCGTTAGAGTATTTTAACATTCTCACATATTATAGAACAGTACTGAAAAAAAATCGAATCAATTTATTACACATTATATTCTGTGTCACTTTTCTCTAAAAATGAACTTTAATGATGTAACGATTAATCATATAAGTAAACGTAACATCACCCTGTAATCCCCGAAGAGGTAGCCTGAGAAGTGTACTACACTCCCACGTGTCACCGGTTCCGTTTACGTCCCAGTACGGAATAGGTGGTGAGCCTATTGCCGTGCACCGGGCATAAATCCAGACTCCGAGCCGCTACTAGAAAATCTAAATTAGATAAATCCAGTACTACCCGACACAGGTTTACACCCAGGATTTCCCGATCCGCATTCACACATGCAACCAACACG
This sequence comes from Jemadia pseudognetus, assembly GCA_018244755.1. Taxonomy (NCBI): domain Eukaryota; kingdom Metazoa; phylum Arthropoda; class Insecta; order Lepidoptera; family Hesperiidae; genus Jemadia; species Jemadia pseudognetus. The sequence continues at coordinate 7,151 of DWTO01005445.1, forward strand.
ATCAACGAGGCAATCAATCATACATGTATCTAATATAAATATTATACCTAAGAGCCTAAGACTGAAGACACTATTGCCTGTAAACCGAAGTATTATGAAAGGAAGCAATTCTCTTGACGTAACTATTCCCATGACTATTTTTCCCGCCAAATTAACGACATCTGTTGACGTTTATTAGTATTTAATAGCGTACAATTATTGGACGCTGTCGCCATCTATTATCGGTTGTTATTATTAATATATATTTTTTGTAATGACCACCAGCGCTCGCTATAGTTCATAATGAAAAATTCTAAAATAACTTAAATAACTAACTTTTCCAGTATTAGATCATCAATACAACATTGGCATATTTAAATTAGTAATATTTTTAATTTCCACTTCAACGAAAATAATATGAAAATAACGGATATTAATAAGGTTGACATTTCCTATTCCATGCTCTCAAAGAGGGGGGGAGGGGAGAGAGGGGGGAGGGGAGGGCCCTCTCCATCCGCCCGTAGTAACTGAAATTGCGATTTGTTTAAAAATCTAACTCCATCTAGCGTACATCACAGTACTTTGCACTGTGACAGCATCAAATAGGTATAACTTAATCAAAAAGCTAACTTAACATTCCTTTTGCAGTTTGCTACCTATATCTACTAAGTAGAAATACGTCGTTACTGTATCTACACTATTCAGTATAATACAACAAATCAATTAATCATTTCTGATAGAAGTTTAATAAATGAGCATTAACAATGCTAAGATCATCTTGCACAGAGGTGCCATCTATTTGATGTTTTGAAGTGATATCAATGTGAAAAATATCTAATTTGTGTTGAATTGAATTGTTTTCACAAATTTAAATCCATGATATAATGAACTATCTTGTTAGTTTTAATTTATAATAATATGAATATTGTCATATGCAACTGTATATTTATTATAAAAACTTACCACTAATTTCACTACTTTCAGACATTATTTCCTTGATGTATTTCTTAACAGTGTCATAGGTGGATTAACGAAATAAGAGATGATATAAATTTTGGTATCAACAGTCCATGTAATGTGACACCTTTATTTGATTTAAATTCTTATACATGAACAGCTTTACAACAACGTTATCATCTAAGTTTTATCGACAGACTAATATATCTGCCATAGACAATCACTCACTCGCCTCGTTTGATCAGCTTCTCTATGGTCTTCTTATTCATAAACACACACAGGTCCATGAATGTTATAGCCAGCAACAAACACTGTCCTAACATGTCCTGTTGCAGGTCCTTTTGTGATCTGAACATGGATTTCAAATAATCCGGAACATATACCAGTGACCTATCCGTGGCTTTTCTGGTTTCCTGAAGCAGCAACTCCACTGTTTGACCAGTAGACACCCGCTCGTTACCGACTAGAGTACCGTGTAATCTAAAAAAAGGAAAATCTATGAATAATAATACAAAAGGATTAACTTTATACAGTTACCTCATAACTCGTAATTACTGCCACCAGTAGCTACCAGTAGTCGGGCAGTGAGTTAACATGGCTTTTCATTAATATTCCACTGCAATAAGACTTCCACACATGCCATTGAAAGAGACATGGTTCGACTTTTCCAAACTGATTCTGGACGAATAGTTAAATACTTATATCAACTATTCTTTATTAACCACATATAACTTAGCTGTGAACTGTTATCCATACTATCTGAAGCATAGAACTAAAGATATAAATTAGCCACTAGTGATCAGCTGGATAAAGCCATGAAATATTTATTCAATATAATATTACATGTGATTGCCTGAGATATTTGAAGTCTGAACACTGTAAAATACAATTAACTGTTATATTTCAAGAGGGGATTTTTGTCCAGTTGAACAAAAAAACAATTTAGGACTATGGATCCTGGCTTTCAGTACCAATCTTTACAAGTTAATTCTGAGAACAAAAAAACTCAATGTTACCTGTAAGGTAAAGTGGGTCTAAGAAAGTAGACATTTTGTATGAGCTGTTGTTCTGCTCCTTCAATTTTTTCGTTCTGTTTGCTGAAAAACAATAATAAAAGTAGACACAATTGTTCAAACTTAAAAGTACATTGAATATGTATAATTTTTGAGGGCATTAACATATAAATTGTTAACCTCACGACACAAATTTTTGTAGGCACAATGATAATCTCAAAAAATCTATCTGCTTTTATTATGTTTCTAATATTATTTTTAATGTCGATTCATTATATATGTTCGTTATATATGTATTAGATGTCATTAGTATCATCTCATTAAATTAATAGCATAACTACCGGCAGACCAAGTCCATATTTATTTAATTTACTTTGATAAAAATTTAGTAAAACCTTACCTCAAGTCATTAGTCCGGGCGGTGATAAAGGCAATAATCATAGATATCATCTGTGCCTTCTGAAGATTGACCCCCAACACTTTAGAATTGTTGGGATCACTGCCCCCTGCTCTCAGAGTGGTTGCCTCCCCTTTCATAACATATATGTCAGCTGTAGGCAACATGTTGGTGATAAGCCATGCCTGCAGACAAAATACAACATAAACCGATAAATACATTAGGAAAACCATATAGCAAGTTCATAATAAATAACTTGTGTAATATACTTGTTGCCTCGTTGGTCGTGTTGGTTGCAAGTGCAACTGCCCATCGGTAGGTCTTGGGATCAATTCCCAGGTCAGTCACTAAATTCTCCTAATTTAGATTTTCTAGGTTAGGTTCTAAGTATGGATATGTGCCTGTTGTATATCAATAGGCTAACCACATATTCCATAGTGGGATGTAAATATAACTGGTGAAACATGAGAGTGTTCTACATTCCTCTGCTTACTTCTTCGGGGATTACAGGTGTGATGTTATGTTTAAGTGTAATATACTATTTTACTAAACATATTTAATGCAAACAATTACATATCAATAAAATGCATGGTTTAGACCATTGTGTAGTTCTTCTTGTGGGTGTTTAAAAACATGTCTGATTTAAGAACATACGTATGTATCACTTACGATGTTTAAGATGTCATTGATTTTGATATTCCTTTCACCAGGATACACAATAGGGTTATATTTCCAATCAGTCACTTCATAATTATTCCTGTCTATGAGAGTCCAAGACACAGAGTTTGCTATTATATTCACAGCTAGGACTGTTTTGCAATTCTGAAAATCAAGATTCAAGAAATTCTGTAACAGTGTACTATTTATATGCTAACATAACATTACACATATTTTTCACTAACTACTGACATAAACTCTTGTTACATATTTGATCAATTGCAATAACTGGTGGATTCATAGGTAATAAACCAGCTATTATAAATGTGATCTTCATGTATGTTTTTAAATAAATCATATTTAGAGAATTGGAGGGTAGCTCGGATTTCTTTTTGGAAGAAAATAGCATTCACTACATTTAATAACCTATTTTACTGATTTTATGAGTGCTTATATAGAACAAGAATTTATAAGTTGGTGCCATAGCTTGCTTAACCATGGCTATATGCTCTGCCCATACACAGGCTGCAGCTAAGGTGTTACGAGAACCTATGCTCAGCAATACCCAACACTATAGCCCAATGT
>DWTO01005446.1:0-10738 GCA_018244755.1 Jemadia pseudognetus
CGTAACAACGTTGACTGTCTTGTTGGTCGTGTTGGTTGCAAGTGCGACTGACGATCGGGAGGTCCCGGGTTTGATCCCCGGGTCGAACACTACAAAAAATTTCTAATTTAAATTTTCTAGTACGTCACACATCGAGACACCGAGTCACTACTAAAAAATATAAGTTAGAAAAATCCAATGGTACCCGGGATATGAACCCGGATCAAGTCATTAGACATAATAAAAACTACCTTTGATCCCCTTTTAATATTCGTTTATTTGTTCTAATTTTTCATACAATAACATGTTCGAAATGTTGTCACTCGGTGCTCACTGCCTACCATGCAAGGGACCTGGCGTGAGGATATGTATGATGTACAGAATATTGAGTTTGGTACTTGCGAATGCATTACGCTTATATACGCTAAATAAGCATACTATATCCACATCATTATCATTAGCCTGTATCGCGCCATCGCGCGCACGTGCGTCATCACGTCCTGTCCTCGACTTCCGCCTGCAGCGTTTCCCGCCTAACCGAAGGGTGTCTTACACTAAGTTTTCCCAGCTGCGAACTGCACTCAAGAACTCGCTTAATCCAACTATAAAATATAATGAAAAATAATACCAAAACATTTTGTATATAACCGCCTAATGTAGAACTCTGATAGTCTATTTCTCACTGTCTCTTGGGTAAGAGAAATGATGGTTTAACCTACGTTTACGCATATATTTAAATAAATTCGTCTTCCTTACTGCACTCCTATGACGGATTACATGTCTTAAGTACACAAACGCATAAGCTACTAAGGTTTTTCGAAGACAATTCGATTGAATACTCGTACTATACACTTTTGTACTGAAATATTTCGAACACATATAATACTGCATTGTAATGTAAAATATGGTACCTAAATTACAAACCAATATTCCAGTATCCTCCGGTATCACCCAGTATTCAGTATCCAGTGTTCCTTTAGTACTTTGTTTATTTTAAAAATATTGTTTTTAATAGATAAGAGATCTGGAAGTATTCGAATATGTTATGTATTTTGATTATTAAAACAAAATTAATTAATTTCTTTATGACATAAACTAGATGGAATGGTTCTAGGAAGCCACAAGGACCCCCTTACCTAGCGTTTTTTGGATTTCTCTATGTTGGCCGTATTATTCGGTTTTATAAATATAATTATTGATTTATTTATTTGTCCACTCTGATATTCTTGAAAAATAATGAAATATTATTCGTTATGTTACGAAAGAATTTTCTATAATTATACCTTATTTTAAACAAATTCAATACGTTTCCATTGTAATAAAAGACTTATCTTAAAAACTGTTCATGTATGTTTAAAATTATTGATTTTTGAACGGTGTAAAATTTATAGGAATGTTCTTTATTGTCTGAGAACCAAGCGTACGTCGAAATATCCAGCATCACGTGCGAGAATCGGACGGTAATGGTTTGCGTTTCAGTACGTGTCTTTTGTTGCCCTAAAGATTTACTATTTCAGGTATCTTTACGTGTAAAATCCGTTATATTACACCTGTAATTTTTTCTGGAATAGGCAAAGGGGTGTAGTGTACTTCCGTTACACCAATTACATTATACGCCTCACCATGGAAAAGGAGGTGAGCCTATTATTAAACACCATGCAAGAATCCTAACTTTTATGAAAATTTAAGTTAAGAAGAACCCCATAGTACCCGCCGCTGGGTTCAAAGCCAGCCCCTCTCGATCAGAAGTTCCGCTTGCATCCTGTGAATCAACGAGCTAGTCTCACTTCGGTCTAGCATAGTACATTATGGATAATTCTTAACTGTCCTCACGATCCTTTCCTTCAGCGATACCGAAAATGATCTATAAAACTTACGCAATTGTGTAAAGTAGGAGATACGTGGTAAATTTTAAACGCAATATTCCCAAACTGGAAAACTGTACACTAAACTACTAAGCAATAACTGTGAAACTGCTGTTCGAACAGTGAATACCGACAAAGCGCAAGCGTGGCAGTAATCATAAAACCTAACAGTGACGGTACATTTTACTGTAAACTCTCAACAGCGCTTTACAAATTGGCGCCGCTGCCGAGGGCTCGCGCTGGTGTATCAGCACTACGTAATGGCCGCCGAGTGAAGTGTGCCAAATCGCCAATGATTCCGCTTTCACTGCCAAAACAACAAGCGTTACGCCGACCTGCGAATATCTACCATAGAGATATTCAATGACATATATTCTTGCCTAATGAAACTTATATGTATTCGTGCTAAATGTTAAATTAGTAAAGAATCAATCAGTCACGAGATTAATTAATGTTCACTTGTCTACGGGTCATGATTATAGCCTAACTCAGCCCACTGCTGGACACAATTATGGTCTAGAGGGGTTTTGCTCATAATTCTCACGCTAAACAGCTGCGTTTAAAACGTTAAATACTCTGACTTCAAAAATGGTCATTTCTAAGATGGGCACATTCAATACTCCAGTTGCTGCTCTACAGGGAAACTTGTTCGTGTTGCCGCGACTGGTGCCAAGTATTCGTACGCTCTATTCTGGTGTTAATGAGCTAGTGTGCGTTTGTATTCGTATTCGATTATGACGCCGTTGTTCAATCGTTAGCGCGGCCGTTAGTTTATAATCCCTCGTGCGCTGTTTAGGCGACGTACTCTCTTGGGGCCTTGAAACTTAAATGTGAGCGCTTTGGGTACAATCATAATAATATTCTGGGACTTTTGGGAAATTTGATCTCAAAGTAGTCGAAGCTGTATGGTAAACAGAAAATCAAAACACATACATACATAAATGATAGTAGATATACATATTATAATTTAAATTACAAATACCTTCAAGTGAGGACTGCAAATTTAAAAGTTCGGGGTCGATTTCTGCGTTGGGTACTATCGGATTTTTAACTTGAATTTTTTAATAGTGTCTGAATTTATGCCCGATGTGTGGCAATAAGTTCTTTTCTATTATATCCTCTCCTCGTAAACGTAACTGGTGAAACGTGGTAGTAAAATGCACTTCTCTGCCAACCTCTTCGGGGTCACAGGCGTGATGTTACGAATTTATACCTACTTTTAACGTACTTATTTAGATTATTTTACATATAAAATCTTGCTCATTATACAGGTATTTGTCTTGAATCGGGTAATACCAACAATCTCTGGTTATTTCAAAAATAAACGATTTATTAAAATAACTATTAATTTATTTGAAATTACTATTTTTTATGTAATTTTTCTTTACGAAACTCAATTCGGTTTCAAATTTAATTATCTCGATATCTTTACTCCTTTAATCCTCGTTTTCATTTCATCGACTTTCATTATTTTCAAGAGTCATTAAAGTAAGTTTTAAATTGGATTTGACTTTAATTTGTAAGAAAAATGACCCTCGAAACGATTTTGACAGGTAATTAAGAGATTTTAATAAAAAAATATATACATAGAGGGAAAATGATTTTTAACTTTTAATAAGTAGAAAATAGTAGAAATGTTTTTGCTACATTTCGACCGAAATACATAGCAAATAAGAGTTATTATTTTAATTTTATCAGGTTTATTACTGACAAATGAATCAAAAGTTTTGTTTATATACGTATAGCATATCTATATATGAAAATGCTTTATACTTTAAACAACTTGCAAGTTTTGCGGAAAATATTTATCCTTAAAAATACTAGTACTCGTAATAGGTATTTCTACATACATGTACTCTTACCGGATCCCAACACACTAAGTATACAATTTACACATATATTACTACGAGTAACAGTCAATCTACATATATATCATAAGAATTTAATTTGTAATACAGCTTAATTCGGGCCATTGAATATGATTATTATTTCATCACGCCAGATCTGTTGTGGGGTAGGCAGGGACCAATGAGTGACAAATTTCTCTATCCTCACCGACCTTTAGTTTCATCTTGAATATTAAAATATGAGTTCATCAAAAGTGTTTCATTTATTAAACGTTTACGTCTTATTGTTAGTATCGTTTGTTACTTGAAGGTAGTGTGAGTGATGGTCTAGAAAGCTTTTCTAAAGAAATGCTAATATATTTTTCTGTAATTTTTCTAACGTTTTTGAAAGTATAAATACATCAATGTCTATAACGTACAACTTTGTCATATTCCGTGAAAGGTGCCCAGTAATGTATGTACATATTTCTGAAGCCGTAAGCAAATTAAGCTCAGATATATTCACCCTTCGAAATTGCTGCTAATAACCGAATGTACCGAAGCACACCCCGGCTCGGGCCTACAAAATTACTAACAACCTAAAAGAGACTTTGTGAATTGGTGATAAAGTCGAATTTCAGATGTTCCGTTATTCCAGTGACAATGGTACTGGCAGACTAAGCGAAATCCGACATATGACACGGGAAGCGTATTGAAAAATTAGGTACCTTCCTATACTCTCCGTTCAGTGATGAGTGACTTGTCGATTGTACCTCGCAAACTGTCTATTTTATGTACGAGTACCTTACATTCTGTACCCGACATTACGCTCAAAAAGTAAAATCATAATACAAATAAATTATGCATTTTCATTTTCAAATAGGCGGAGAAGTGTAGTACACTCCTACGATTCTCTAGTTACCTTATAAGTCCCAGATTGCAGAAGAGGGTGAGCCCATTGCCTTACACCGGGCACTACCTAATCCAGACTCTGTGCTATTACGCGACACTATGTAGGTACTTTGAATTTCAAGTTAAACAGCTTAATAATATTTCGGCCAATTTGGGAGTTCTTGATCAGCAGTCGCACTTATAACCGCTAAATCATCGAGGTGGTGAAATTCAAATCTACAGAACTTTTCCCATAGACGTTGTTCACGTTACAATGTCAGGTAGGCGTATTTTTTATGGCTTAACAGGATTGAAGCAACTTCATTAATCCAGCCTATTAGTGGGAATTACTTTAGACAGCCTTCAGTCTTTGTTATCTTAATTTATTGAACCACCTGAAACATGGAAACACTCTCGAGACTTCCTTTCGGTCCTTTCGGTAGGCAGAGAGTAACTCTTGACAAAAAACTGAAAGATATTTCACCTCAGGAGTAGGAGGCATGTAAAAGTGACATTTCAAAAACAAAATTAATCGCGATGAAACATTACGCAACTTTGCTTCTCATTTTCCCCACCTCCGAGTTAGGGCTCCTTCCGTTCTTCAATTATTTCTGGAAAGTTCGGTGCGCGGAAACTTTTCTATTTGTTACAACTTTGATATACACTGAATATGAACGTATGATTTATTCAGTACCACTTTGATGTAACGCTCAACTCTAAATTAAGGGACTCGTGATAGCACCAACGTTTCACGATTAGCAGTGGAGTTGATCAATGTTGCCGTTGGGCTATGTCACACATCACAACGATATTATCTTCTTATTGTAACAGAAGATCCGTGGGGAGGAAGCACGCTGTTCTTTAGAAAAACGTGCCCGTTAAAACTGGCTGCATCTATGAAGGAAAACAACGTGAGCAGCGTGAGAGCAACGTAACCAGCACATTGTATAATTATCTGTTCTTTAAGGACTATGAAGCCTGCAATTCCGGTTTTGGTAAGCACCCTAGACCACGACCTGGGTCCGGCTCATTTTGAGAGGCGAACCGTGCACAACGATAAAATTATAGATGTTGAGAATGTACAGTATTTTTTAATTTCTGTTTTATGTAAGAAAGTATTTAGTTTACCAGACCTTGATGGTTTTCGTAGATTTAAGCCTCTCATAAGGACCTCTCACACAAACATACGTCTTAGGATTGTCGTTATCATTCCTCACAGCATACGAATTTTTGCCTACTTAATGAACAGCGTGGCAGAACGTAACGTAAATCTTATGGTTCAATGGAGCTGACATATGCTTAATAGACAGAATCTTAAAAAGTTGTCGCTCGTCGCATACCCGCTGTCAGTAGGCAATTCAGTTTCAATGCCACACTGAATTTATATGAAAACTTCTGAACGTAAAACAAACTTATTAAACTTATCAGAATTGTTAAGTTACTTGTTACGCAAAATATACAATCTTAAAATGGGTAAAATGATTCTAATTTTCAATTACTGAGATAAATATTGAATAAGAAATAAATACATGTAAAATATAATAATATACAATGTAGTGACCGAAAATTTTTAAACAGATATTACATTTAATTCCTGAGACTTGAATGCTATCCTTGTTTGCCGCTAAGCAGCATTAATCGCGTGACGGTGTTCGGTAGTCAAGAAAATCATATATATATTAGGATTTGATGCAATTTGATTTTTTTTATTGTAATAACCAACATATTAAGCCAAAGGTATAACACAACTAACTAACTAACATATTATTATAATCCTTACAATTGTCTATATATATTTTTAATTGTCTATGTATAGATTGTTAGTCTGTCTATATATAGATTGTTAGATTGTCTATATATAGATAGTTTTAATTGTCTATATATAGATTGAGTCGTAAAGTAATAATAATAAAGATCACAGATAAACAAAACGTAAAGAAATTTGTACGTATGTATTAGTAAAAGAGAATTTTAATGTCAATATTAATAACGGAATTGAGAAATTGAAATAAAACGACGTAAATACGAAAATACTTTTACTTACAAAACAAACGGAGAACCAGAGTTGAAAGCTTAATCCCGGAGTCCCGGGAACGGAGGCTATAAAAAAACTATTTGTCTACTAGCGCCCTGCGGCGATAATAATTCCGCAATAGCAATAAAAAATCAACGACAAATCTCGAAATCCCTGCGACGGCCAACTAGGCACGCCTTCAAAATTATTAAGCCTTTCCAAGGATTGTTATTGAAGTTCACAATGAATAATCGACTCTATATACACAACACCAAAGCGTAACTTTACTTCACACAATGCGGTGGAGTTACATCTTGCTTGTTTTAAAAACGTGTTTACGATGTCATGGAATTTTACGCTGTAGGGTTTAATAAGCGGCGAGGCATCCTGTCCTTCTCTACAAGGTGCATCTGTCTCGCTCTATGGTCAGCTTCATTCAATCTGACTCGGTATAATCCAATACTGAGCTGGACAGACGGGATTTGTAAGGCACTTTCAGAGCTTTTGCAGCGGGAAATATCATACGTTCGTTTCTTAAGGATTAAGGAAAATTGGTATAGGGGATACTTAAACCACCCTACCATAGATTTGTTGGTTAATATTATTGCATTCGGTTACTGAGAGTATTCTAAGAGGATCTTTTGAGGTAAATACATTTTTATTCGCTTTAAAGGTGGAGCGAAGGAAAATGGCTTAGAAATACATGAAGTGTAAAACGTTTTTGTGATGTGTTATATACAATTTCGGACAAAAATATTTTTAGTTAGCTACAAATATCGAATATTACTTTTTATTTAGTATTATGTACATATATTATGAACATACATGCTGCCCGTTTTCTATGGCAGTTGGCAGGAACTAAGAATTCACACCCGCTACGGTCCTGGCAGACTACGATCGCCTCTTCGATATTTGTCATCATAATGCATGTCTGTCGAAGAACGTTTTGATCCAACCTTCGCTAAGACCGTCGCCGATTCAATCGACATATGTACGCTTAGTTCTGTCTCCTCCGAATCTACCATTTACACCTGCCTTATAAACCTGTTTCGTTATTCACATGTAGGTGCATGTATGTAAATATTACAATATCTGAATACAAACTATTATACCCCTATTTACTCCCTAATTCTATTGCATAACAATCGACGTAATCCCTTCGATGCTTGTCACACCACGACAGTATTACTGGACAGTAGATACTGGTAATTGGTCCAAGTTGAAAGATTTTAGCTAAAACTGATGTAAATTAAGAACGGATAGATATAGTCTGGGATTTCATTTGAACATAATCAACCATAGAAATATTCATTAGTATTTTGAATGCAGACCTGAATTTGTATGCATTATTTCCTGGGATATTTTCTTTCACCGTTTCAGCAAGTGATGGACAAACGCTTTAATTCTTCTCAATATCCGAGAATACCTACAACAAAAAATTGAATGATAATAGGAAATGTAAACGATTACGAAATAAGAGATAATTATGTAGGTACAATGCTGTAAAGAGGAATTGTAAAAGTGGCGTATGCACTAAAAATTTTATTATTGGAAGAGTAATAATTGTGAATCAGAGAATTTTCATAATTATCGAAACTCATGAATATATCTTCCAGTGTATGCAAACCCGCTTTACAATTGTGGCCAAGTCTAAAGATTACATTGTCCAACGCGCATTTGATTGATTTACTACTCTGCCACTCGGCGGCCCCGACACTGAACAATGAACATGTCGTCTATTGACATGGCATGATTAGTGATGCTCTCAATAAATTTCATTTGAAATTCACTCTACACTTACCAATTTTCGTTACAAACGATATTTCGAGATAAATCCGAATAATATTCAATTAACTTGATCTAAACTAAAATTCTAACTTAAATTTTGCTAGTAGTAGCCCGCAGTCCGGATATGTGCCCATGCGAAACATTGGGTGTACTAGACTTCTCTGCCCACCTGTTCGGTAGTCGCAGGCGTGATTTTGTTTATTAGGTATTATTATATGTAAAGATAACGTCCATGAACACCGTTTATTTAACCCCGCGTATTCAAATAGAGCTATGCACTAATTTTATGTAGACATAAACGCATAGTTTGGACACATTCCAAATTCACTCTTAGCGGTTGGCAATTACACGTGGCGGAGTCGTTACGATTCAGAGATAAAGTAAACACAACTATATTACCAGAATATCGCTTTGAACTCGCAGATTGTCAATGTAAAGGAAATATTAAACACGTGCCTACATTTCCCCAGGCGTTCAACATATATGTGGGTATTTTATTATACTTTTCGTGTAGTAAAATATATGAGACAGAGAAAAAGGTTAAAAGAAGATAGTAAAAAAGCTTGCCTTATAGTTGACTACCGAACACACTCAATCCACTTTAGCTGGTGAAAAGAAAGATAGACGAGAAGTTAAAGGAAAGTAGTCGCGGAATAATAGAGATTTATTTGACGATAATAACAATTATCAACATAGAAAAATGACACATCGCGTCATAATGAAACAACAAAGTTTTAAATTCAAATTGTTCAATTATAGACCACAACTATGTAACCGCGACCAGGTGTTAAATAAATCGGTCCAGCAATAAACAAATCAGTCCAGTAAAAACACTATTTCAGACATCGAAAAATGTACGAATAAATTTAATGAATGTTTACATTTACTTTTTTTAGATAATATGAAGCAAATAATAGCGAAAGGGGGATAAAATATGGGAACAATAGATGACAAATTTTCGCAACATAGCATTCAATGTGCATACAATATCCAAAACATTATCCCCTCTTCCACGAGGCAGATGATTTTTATATTTCCTGGTGTTTAATGTTTTGAATGGTGGAAAAATCTTAATTTAAGATAACTCGTTGGACGAGTGGTGGAAAGCGCGACTGCAGATCGAGAGGTCCTGGGTTTCGGAAGTGGTTCAGACACTTAAACGTTACTGGCGAAATGTGGGAGTACGGAGGGGCGGAGGGGGATGTATTGCCCTCCTCTACGTACCTGTTCAAGAATTTCGGTTTATTTTATTATAATATATTTTGATTTTTTTTAGTACAAATCATGGTATAGGAGCAAAACAAAATTGGCTACCAATACAAAAAAAACAATATACATATTCAAGTACTGAGCTATTCAAAACGCTTTGTCGTCTGACCAATTGACATGCTGAGAATAGTCTTTAGCCGAGATGGTACTTAGTAATTATTAAACTTAGATGACGGGCCAAGGATGGACTGGTGTATAATTCTCCTCACAAATTATCCTCACGTAATTACCAACTTCCATACAAAGGGATAATTTAGTGTGCAGTCTATCCGCCGCCAACGGCCCTGTTATAAGCCCGTTGACGAGGGTCTTATTATTTATAAGATCCTAGTACTTCGTCGATCCTTATGGGGTTTGTAGATTATGTTACGGGGGTAATGTTTTGTTTTTAATTAGGGATTAAAAGGTTGCTATAAGATTATATGGATCCTCCGTTTTGGCCATACCTGTACCTTTCCTGTCTTTATGTATAATTTATTGGATATTTAAACCCGAGATGGATCCTTATGGGAACCAATTTTATACTGTTTATTAGTTTTTCTCTTTTAATTTTTTGTTTGAATGTAAAAGCTATGGGAGGTTTCGAAACAGATTGCCATGTTTAAAATTAACCGAAGAAATTACTACATATACATTATAATTATTATCAACTATTATTTTAGAGAATTTCATTTTTTGAATTTGATAAAATTTATAATCTTAGTCTGTTATTCAGAATATTGATAACCTCGTTTGTCGAGTGGTGGCAAACGCGATTGCCGATCGAAAGGTCCTGGGTTCAAATCCCGTGTCGTTTACCATTGGATTTTTTAATCATTTAGTACTTGCTCGGATTCTGCTTAGCTCCGTTGGATGATCCTCGAAGAGATAGGCAGGGAAGTGTAGTACACTCTCACGTTACACCAGTTACGTTTACATCTCAAAATGGAATACGGGGTGACTATATTTCAATATTCTGGACAAAATTCTGGGCACTACTAGAAATTTTAACTAGAAATTGTAAATTACAAAAGTTCGATATTACCCGACGCAGCATTTGAACCCGAATTATATGAATATTGAATTATATGGACACGATAATCATAACAAAAATATATTGTATTGAC